>CATKHJ010012791.1:0-19408 GCA_949750685.1 Vernicia montana | reverse complement strand
GCTTTTGATCATATGTCTACATCTCGATTCTAATTCTTGATAAAATTGATTTCTTTCTAGAAACTCTTTCTAGTGAATCTTAATTACCTCATCTAAGGATTTGATTATCAAGAATAATCAAATAGCATAGGATTTCTTCCTTATTTATTCAAGTTAATGAATTCTTTCTTAGCAATCAAGTACCTCCATACATAACTAGTCAAAACTATCACCTGCTTTATACCTTTACATGAATAACATCAGTATGTAAGCAGTAATAAATCCTAACCACCAATGGATGAGATACAGTGTCCCTCAAGTCAAAGGACTATATGTACAATTATGACCTAGACGATGATTTATTGACTAGCAATAAAACTCCATGCTATCATCATCTAATATCACTATTCAACTATTCATCATATGAATATCCACATGTTTGTATCAACAACATTTGTCGAGTAATATGATGCTCACTGCCTCTATAATCATAAGTATCACATACTGATCATAGAATATAAACAGAGGTGACGGTCTTCCGAAATTAATGATGCCCAGTCATTAATCCTATGACCATGAACATTTAAAGTATTTGTTTAAGAGCGATCTATAATCCATATTCTCAACACTTAAGAATAAATCCTCTTACATAATACTTAAGGACTACAAATATATATTTAATGCAATGGAACATTTTCATTTAAAGAAACATATATTTATTGCCATTTAATAATATATTGTTTTACATTTACATAAAATGTACACTGCTCTAGGGCATATACTCTATCAAGTTGGTGGTCTTAAACCTACCCACGCCTTAGGACTGTCACATCATTAGAGTCGGGGTGTGACAAAAGTGGTATTAGAGTATAGGTTTGATACTATAGATTGTATTATTAGTAGTGTTTTAAAAATAGGACCGGTGATCGAACTGGTCATGTCACCAGTTCGCGGTTCAATCTGTCGGACCAGTTGAACCGGTGGTCCAAACGATTGAATAAAACTTCTTCATTTCTTTTTTTTTTTTTTTTTTGTCAGATTCCCATTAATAGAGGTCCAACCAGTTAAAATCGGCTAAAAATCGGTTAAAACCGATCAAAGAGTGATTTTAATCGAAAATTCAATTTTTTTAGTGAACCGAACCGAACTGGCCAATGGTTCCCAGTTCAACCGACTGAACCGGTCGGTCCGGTCTGATTTTTTAAAACACTGATTGTTAGTGCCATGATTTAAGGATATGTATGAACAGAGAAACTACGGAGCATAGGAATTCATTTTGTCATTGTTATGTCTTCCTTAAGCTAATTCAACGAATATCATTGTGTTATGAGTCTGTGTCTCTTATGTTTTCTCTTATCAATATTGAGATACCTCCTAGACGTGGTCGAGGTAGAGGACGAGGTCATCCTAGAAGAGTTGTTCAAGATGATGTTGAGGGTTCAGTTAGTAGAGCGGGGGATAATGTTGTTCCTCCTCCTGCACCTCTAGTTGATGTGACGGTTGTGGCTCAAAGGTTGGACCAACTTCAACGTAAATATGAGATGTTGATTGAGTTTATTACCCAACAGAGACAGCATCCTGATCTTCCTACTGCTCCTATTGTTCCTCCTCTAGTGGCTCCTTCTCAGCCACAAGTTGTGCCTCAAGTGGAAGAGGTTACATATGAGAAGTTCTTAAAGCTAAAACCTCCAGAGTATAGGGATGAGGTAGACCCTATTGATTTCCTTGAAGACATGGATGATAGGGTTTAGATGTTGAAGGTTCTTGATGGAAAGGCAATTGAAATTGCCGGATATCTTATAAAAAGGGATGCCAAGGATTGGTTTAAAAGAAGCATTGTCAAGTTGCTTAAGGGCAATGATGTGATTAGTTAGGAAAGATTCAAGGAACTTGTCATTAACGAGTTTCTACCAGAAAGTATGAGGGAAACCAGATTTGTAGAGTTTGAAAGATTAGTACAAACTCTTGATATGCCTGTTTCTGATTATGCCAAGAAGTTTAGTCAGTTGAGTAAGTTTGCTCCATCACTTGTACCGGGTGAAGCTTCTAGAATCCAGCAGTTTCGGAGAGGTTTGGTAGCACCTTTGTTCAAAGTATTAGTTGCACATAAGTTTGACTCCTACTTTGCGATTGTGGATAAGGCTAAAGTGATTGAGAATAAATAAATGGACGTTAAGGTAGCTAGGGAACAAAAAAAGAAAGCTAGAGTTGAGACCTCCTTTAGGCAGAACAAGGGAGATAACGAGGTAAGGAGTATGGATGTGACCCTACAATCATCGGGTAATCTAAGAAGCCAACAAGGGCGATCTCAGTCAAGATAGAATCCTACTAAATTGACTCCTCAGGTGAGCTATAGTGTGACTAATTCTGCTCTATCCAGGACTTCTACTCCTTTATGCCTTACCTGTGGGAAACCACATAAGGGTCAGTGTTATACGAAGATAGGTGTTTGCTTCGATTGTGGGCAGCCAGGGCATTATGTAAAGAATTGTTCATAAGGATCAACAACTAAACCCCAAGCTTCTCAGTCCATAGTTTAAATGGAGAGCGCAGGTAATATTAGGGCATCAGCAAGTCGAGGATTTGATGGTAGAGGTATAAGATAAGATTTAGGTTAAGCTTCTGAACAGGCTCTTATGGGTAGAGGCAGAGGGAGAGTGTTTGCTCTAGCATATCATGAGGCATAGGCTTCCAACACAATTGTCACGGGTATTCTCTCTATACAAGTTGTTGATGCAAGAGTGTTATTTGATTATGGAGCGACTCATTCTTTTGTTTCTTCATACTTTGCTAAGAAACTCCCTATGTTATGTGAATTGCTTGAGAATCCTTTGGTTGTTTCTACTCCTTTAGAGGAAGAGATAGAAGTGCAGGATGGTTTTCCTTCTTGCTTTGTGAGTATAGTTGGTAAAGAGCTAGAGGTAGACTTGATAGAGTTACCTGTGTTATAGTTTGATGTGATTTTGGGCATGAATTGGTTGGCTAAGAGTTATGCCACTATTGATTGTTTCAATAAGAAGATTGTGTTTAAACTACCTTTGGGTGAGGAGTTTGAGTACCAAGGGGAAAGAAGTGAGGCTCCTTATAACTTAATTCCTGCTATTGGTGCGAGGAGACTTTTAAGGAAAGGTTTTCAAGGGTATTTGGCACATGTTAGAGACCTTGATTTTGAAGTGAAGGGTGTGGAGAAAATTCCTATTGTTAGTGAATTTTCGGATGTGTTCCCTTAAGAGTTATCGAGTTTGCCACCAGAAAGGGAGATTGAATTCAATATTAAAGTGTTACCGAGGACTAATCTGATTTCCATACCACACTATCATATGGCACCGACCAAATTGAATGAATTGAAGATGTAGTTGCAAGATATATTGGACAAAGGATTTATCCAACTTATTAGTTCATCGTGGGGTGCACCAGTGTTATTTGTAAAGAAGAAGGATGGGTCTATGCGATTATGTATAGATTATAGACAACTCAACAAGGTCACCATTTGGAATAAGTATCCACTTCCTCAGATTGATGACTTGTTTGATCAATTACAAGGTGCAAGCCACTTCTCAAAGATAGACTTGAGATCAGGCTATCACCAGTTGAGAATTCGGAAGGAAAATGTGATCAAGACAGCATTTCGAACTAGATATGGACACTATGAGTTCTTAGTGTTGCCTTTTGGGTTAACAAATATACCGACTGCTTTTATGGACTTGATGAACTGGGTCTTCAAGCCATTCTTGGACAAGTTTGTGATTGTGTTTATCGATGATATCTTGGTGTATTTGAAGAGTCGAAAAGAGCACCTTCGCATAGTATTGCAGACTTTAAGAGAGCATCAGTTGTAAGCTAAGCTCTCTAAGTGTGAATTTTGGCTTGATAGTGTGTGCTTTTTGGGACATGTAATCAATGAAGAAGGATTACAAGTGGACCCAAAGAATGTGGAAGCAATTCTCAGTTGGCCTAAACCTACCACTGTGACAGAAGTTAGGAGTTTCTTGGGTTAACGGGTTATTATCGGAGATTTGTTCAGGATTTATCGAAGATAGCAACTTTTTTAACCAAGCTTACTTAAAAATAAGTGAAGTATCAGTGGTCTGATGATTGTGAAGAGAGCTTCCAAAAGCTCAATACTTGTCTCACTACTGCACCAGTTTTGGCTTTATCGTCGGGGGAAGGAAGATATGCAGTCTACTGTGATGCATCGGGAGTGGGGCTTGTTTGTGTCTTGATGCAACATGGTAAGGTAATAGCTTATCTCTCTAGACAGTTGAGAAGGCATGAACTAAATTACCCAACTCATGATTTGGAGATGACAGCTATAGTGTTTGCTTTGAAGATTTTGAGACACTATCTTTATGGAGAGAAGTGTGAGATTTATATAGATCACAAGAGCTTAAAGTATATCTTTAAGCAGAAAGACATGAACCTTAGGCAAAGGAGATGGATGGAATTGCTTAAGGATTATGATTGTGATATTATGTACCATCTGGGTAAGGTTAATGTAGTAGCGGATGCTTTGAGCTGAAAGTCACTGGGGAAGCTTAGCCCACGTACAAGTGTATAGAAGATCTTTGGTAAGGGAGATGAAAAGCTTGTATGACATGGGTGTTCAATTTGAGATGACCGATTCTATGATGCTTTTGGCTTACTTTCAAATCAAACCATTCTTGATTAATTATATTAAAGCTAGCCAAGACAAAGATCCTCAGTTAGTGAAGTTAAAGAAAGATGTAGAAGCAGATAAAACTCATGGATTTACCATCGTGGATGGTATATTCAGATGTGGTACTCGATTATGTATTCCTATGGTTTATGACTTAGGGGAACAAATATTGAGAGATGCTCATTTTGCTAAGTGCAATGTGCATCCAGGTGAGACTAAGATGTACCATGATGTGAAAGGTTCTTATTGGTAGAGTGGCATAAAAAGGGACATAATAGAGTTTGTGGCTAGATGTTTGACTTGCCAACAAGTCAAATTTGAGCACCAAAAGCCTTCAGGTTTGCTTCAACAATTGCCATTGCCAGAATAGAAATGGGAAAGGATTACCATGGACTTTGTGGTTGGATTGCCAAAGACTTCAAGTGGTTATGATTCCATATGGATGATTGTGGATCGTTTGATCAAGTCTGCTCACTTTTTTCCAGTGAAGACTACTTATTCAACTTCATAGTATACCCAATTGTATATTGATGAGATAGTAAAACTTTATGGTGTTCCAGTTTCGATTATATCGGATAGAGGGACACAATTCACATTAAGGTTTTGGCAAAAGTTACAAGAATCGTTGGGTACTCAGTTGGATTTTAGCACGGCTTTCCATCCTCAAACAGATGGCCAATCTAAGAGGACCACCTAGACTTTAGAAGACATATTGAGAATGTGTATTCTAGACTTTGGAGGAAATTGGGATAAGCACTTGCCATTGATTGAATTTGCCTACAACAACAGTTATTATGGTACCATTAATATGGCTCTTTATGAAGCATTGTATGGGAGAAAGTGTAGATCTCCTATTTGCTGGGAGGAAGTGGATGAGAAATTCATGGAAGGACCCAACTTGAAATTATACACTTCAGAGAAGATACCTCTTATAAATGAAAGATTAAAGATGGCTTTTACTCGCCAAAAGAGTTATGTAGATCCTAAGAGGAGAGATCTTCAATTTGCTATTGGGGATTATGTGTTCTTAAAGATTTTGCAAATGAAAAGTGTTATGAGATTTGGCAAGAAAGGAAAATTGTCACCGAGATTCATTGGTTCATTTAAGATTCAAGATCCAGTTAGAGAGGTTTCTTATCAATTGGCATTACCACCTAACTTGGATAATGTTCATCTGATATTTCATATTTCTATGCTTCGCAATATTTTTCGAATCCATCGCATGTGTTGCAAGCTCAACCATTAGACTTGAGACAAGATTTTTCATATGAAGAAGTTCATATAGCCATTGTTGACAGAATGGTTAGGAAGCTTTGGAATAAGAAAATTCCAATGGTAAAGGTATTGTGGCAGAATCAATCTATGGAAGAATGTAAAATTGAAGGAAGCATGCAAGTCAAATATCCATAATTGTTTCTCTCTTGAGTGAGTTTATTGAAAATTCAAGGACAAATTTTCTTAAGGGAGGAGAATATAACTTCCAAGATTTTGATTGTGTATATATGCTTTGTTCAAGTATGATTGAGCTAAGTTGTACATTATGAATTGTATATATGTTCCTTTGAGTTTTATTCATACATATTGATTGTTCTAAGTTTCCATTATTGATTTTGAGCTATGGATGTATTGATTGTAATGGAATGATGCATATGAATTGGATTTGCAGCTGTATGTGTTGATTGAAGTTTATATAATTGCAATTGGAGTGAGTTTGGATAGGTTGGGTAAGAGAAACATAAGATTTTGGAATGTTGTAAAAGTCACAATAGTGACTTAGAGTAACACCAGTTACTAAGGTTGGTCGTTGCAGTATATTTTGCTTCTGTGTGAACAATAACCTTTGTGTCTGAAATAAGTCATGGTAGTGACTTAGAGTAACGCTAGTTACTGAAATTAGATACTAATGTGCATTTTGCTTCTGGGTGAACAATAATTATTGGGTTTGAGATAAGTCACACCAGTTACCAAAGTGGTAACTACCGTAAAGCTTCAGTTTGGTCGAGTTTAGGGATTCTTGGGTATGATGGAGTCACGCCTGTGACTTAGGGTAACACCCGTGACTCGTCGATAATTATAAATAGAAGGGTAGATCATTAAACATAATATGACTCTCTCTTCATTTATTTCGATTCTATCAACCCCCAAACCCTACCAAACTCCATTAATGCTCCTCTAAGACCAAGATTCATTAATTTAACTCAATATATCAAGGATACACAAGATCTTTGGTCGATTCCTTCATTATTCTTGAAGATTTGGATTTTAGTTTGAAGGAGATATTTTAGGTAAATGTTTAATCCTTTAAATTTGTTTTATGGGCTTTGTTAATAAATTGTTATAGCATCATCTATGAGTTTGATAGAAGCTTTTAAGTGTATTCAATGCTATTGATTTCTTGATAGATTGTTTTTGATAGAACCCTATAATTTGAACTTTAAGAATATAAGTTATTCTTTATTGGTTATAAGTTATAGATGCTATTGAGATATGGGAATGAGTTATTCTTTCACTAAATTGGAGAATTCAACCTTAAGGTTAAAGTTTGTGAACCCTAGATTGATTGTTATTGTTGGTCATTTTTGTGTAGGCCAAGTTATTGAGGAATTCCATCCAAGATAGAGTGCTTGAGTTTGGATTTAGACTATTTTGCAATTGAGGTGAGTTATGAAATATATTTATGAATGTAAATCTCCTTGAATAAATGTTATTCTTTATTAAACCATTGAATGCCAAAAATTGAATCGAAATTCTTCTCATTATTCATTGTTATTGAAATTGCTATCGTTCATTGTTAGCAAATTATTATTTATATTGAATATTGAATCCATCGATTGAATGATGGTCATTTGGGCTAATAGTTATTGTTATTGAAATCCTTTGATTGAATTAATGGCCATTTGGGCTAATAGTTATTGTTATTGAACCAACCGAGCTTTGTCCTAGCTAAACCATATTTAGATAGAACACCTTTACTAATGGGAGATAAACCATTAGACCGTGTGCACCAGTGACTCAACTAATAGAGTCTAATATGTTAGTGTCCTACCTAGAGAGGACTTTGTACTCTAAGTGTATACTCGGCCAAGTATGCATTAAAAAGGAAAAAGTTACTGCCCTTATTTGATTGTTATGGATGCTTATGGGGATGGTGGTTTCGTCTCACCCATTTGTATTCCACTTTTGATTGATTGATTGATATTGTTATATCGAAATTGAATTGATTTGGTTCCATTTCTTGTAGGCACATTATTGTTATTGTTATACCATATTGACTATTGATATTCAAATTATTAAATAACCATTGTTATCTATTGAGAAACCCATAGGTATAAAAATACTTCATAATCTCATTAAGTTGAAGGCTTACCCCTCTTTAATTATGGATTTCAGGTGCTAGAGTTGAGGAGGATAGAATTGTTGGTGATAGAGCTTCTTAATTCCTTCTCCACAAGAAGCAATTTGTGATGTATAGTTTTGGACTTATATATATATATGTATTGTATCATCATGGATGTTTCATTCTATAGTTGCTCCGTAGTATGTTCTTGGAGGTATAAACATAGATAAAATGATTCTTTTGAATAGTCTTTGATGTATTATTTTGCCATTGTTCATTATGGATGATCGTATATGTTTGATACTTGATCTATAATGAACATTGGAATGGATATGTATCGAATGATTGATATGAATATTGTAATTGAATGATGGATAATGATATCGAATGGATGTTTAGATGCATTATAAGGTTGTCGGTTGTGGATCCAAGTTGTTTGTTCATATGGTTCTACAAGTGATTGGTGGTCTTAAACCTACCCACACCCTAGAACCGTCACACCATTGGAGTTGGGGTGTGACATTAAAAGTCAAATCATATGGATCATTTGACCGATTATTGATGACAATTTGAAATAGCTTAGTCATTCCATAAATCCTTGTCATTACAATTGGAAGTGCAAACCTATCTCTAGCAGTTTGGGCTAAATTGCTTGCTGACAATCCTATAAGATCAGCAGAGATGCGACCAAAGATAAAGAAAGTTGTTTCGCCAGTATCATCACTAACAGTAGCATTTAGTTTATACCTGTAGATATTACTTATACACAATTGATACCTAAATTGTTAAATATTGTTAATTATGTATCATAAATTATTTAATAATGATTACCATGGAATTGGAGGTTCGCTAATTTTTTTATACTTATCGCACCAAACTTCATCACCATAACTTTTAACACCAGCCTTGCACTTAGGACATGCTCGATACCACCATACATTAAAGACATCAATGCTTTTTATAGCTGCTATGCACGTGAATTTTATATCCTATACAAAATTAAAAAAAATAAAAATTAATATTCTTACAAATTTGGTTATTTTTTTTTTTAACTTACTTGGTTAGTATGGATATCTAAGAACCGAAGTTGAGCAACATTTTTCTGGTTAACATTTTTTTCTGCTTCTATGTCATGCAGCAATGGAGTTTCAATTTTGAGCTTTCTTATCTTTTCAGCTAGTGAAGTGAGCCTATACCAAAAATATAAATTTATTTTTTAGTTTTGCCTATAACTAATATAAAAAATAAAATAAAATAAAAACAAAGTGATAAATAAATATAAATAACTTATCAAAACATACAAAATGCATAGATATAATTTAAAGATCATAAGATGAACATCTATAATAATTAATTCGATATTGTTTAACTAACATTTTTTTAAAACCATGGATCTTAGGAATGTCTAAGTTAACCAAAAATTTCGTTGCCGATAAATTATTTAAAATAACTTGATCTGCAATATAAAATTATTAAAAATTAAAATCTAAAAATTTATTATGCTAATAAAAAACATTAATAATAACATACAAATACAAATAATTATTTAAAAAAGTTACTTACCATTATATTTTTTAATAACCATAGATAAAAAAAACAAAAAAACAATTACAGTACCATCACATTCTTGAGCAATAATTTATATCTATGGAAATTAAACATCCATCTTATCCTATAGAAAAACTCCTAAGGTTTCATTGTTGTAAAAAAAAGATATGCACCATTATAAAATATAATAGTTATAATATTACAAAACAACAATAACATGCAAAAAAAAATTATGTAAATAAATAACATAAATATATATAAATTAATGAAAACCTGGAATTTTTAATCTATTGCGAAATTTGTATCTTCATTGCGAAATTTGTATCTTCAATGTCGCCAAACAAAACAATTTGTCTAAAAACATCTATAAAAATAGAAATCAATATATATAAAATGTGCAGGAACCATTCATTTTTTTTTTTTTTTTTTTTTTTGCAATTGTCAAAATAAACAGGAAAAACCTATTAAATATGTTTTGTCTCCTGCTTGGCAATTTATCTCTTAAAATTCAAGAAATTTAAATCTTTCAAAAGGATTCGGCGATTCATCATTGGCAAGGAGTTTCACAAAAGTATTTCTCATTAGCTTGATGCGGTAAGGAAGAAAACCAATTTTGTAATTGGCTTGAGCATATAGGACAATAAAACTAGAGATATGATAGATATTCCCCTCAATTAGCAAATAGCGAAATTGATTAGCATATTGTTTAGGTACAATACCCTAAATTGTATCACCTTGAAAAAAAAAATGTCAAATAAAATTACAACTTTAATCGATAGTTGATAAACGCAAATTTTTAAAATTAAGTATAAATGTAAATAATGGTCCTTACAACCCACTTCTTTACAAAAGTTCTAATGAAGATATATACTTTTTATGTTATGAACTCCATTTTGACTATTAATTGAACCCTACTAAACCTATATATCAATAAAAATAATTTAAAAAACAAGTATATATATATACACAAATAAAGAGAAAAAAGTTTTATTGTATATTATATGGATCCCACTTTATTAATTTTTTTGGATCCATCACTGAATGTATGACATGGGTATTAATCACATTTCATCCCATTTCTTTAAATTATTTTTATTTTAATTAGTATTTTAGCCTAGTGGTAAAATAAGATCATTTTAGGAGTAGACATCAAAATTCAAATCTCACCAATATTAAAATTCTCCTTTCCAATATATACTAAAAATAAAACATTTTTATTTTAGTATTTTCATACAACTCTTGTAAAAAAAATGATATTATGAATTAAAATTCATAAAAAAAAAAAATAAATGATGCAACTCGTATAAAATAATTATTGCTTAAAAAAATACATCTAAATATAGTATAACAGTAAGTACATGTATTGTTGGGAAATGAATTCCTACATTAAACAATAATAAAACAACTTAAGAACTTATAAATAGTTAGATGTAGAACTTAGCATAAATTATAAGTTGCCAGTTATCACTCGAAGTTCAACCGTTAAACGTTGAAAATTCTGCGGCGATGTAAAGCATTTGAGATGAGCATCACATATATCTTCGCTTTGATAAAACAATTGGCCCCAATCTATTTCTTCCTTACAAAAATAGCACACATACTTATGATTGTGAGAAGTATTGGAGGTAAGAACGAAATTATAACCTTCCACATTCATAGTGCTCTTTAAAATGCAATTAACATGAATATCATAGTTGCAGTCAAAACATTTGTAACTAATTGAGTTGCCAAGTTCATTACAAATGCAACATTGATATTGATAATTATACCTGAATGGCATGATAATTAAATTGAGAGGATGTGGGTGTGCTCCGCAGTATAATATTGTTGGTAGGAATTCATTTTTGAAGTGGGTTTGAAAAAGACAATCATAACAATCATACGAAAAATCAATGCAATTATTGCATTTATGCACATTAGGGAAGGCATATTGATAAGGGTCCTTTATTGTTAGAAAAGAAGGGCAATTTTCAAAATGTATAGTAGACTCTGCACAAGATTTATGAAGGGTGAATTCATCGCACACAACGCATTGATAAGATGGGCTGATGAGTACTTTTGAGCAAATTTGGCATATTAGTTTATCCTTTCTTGGATTCTCACATAACCTTAATTCATGTGAATGGTCATTTACTGGTGGTTTGATTTTTAATTTATTATCTTTTTCTTTATTAGTTACCTCACTATTTTCCTTGCCAGAAAGCAAACTGGATATGTCGGAGATGATTTTCTTCACATCAAATGACTTTGGGTCTATTAGGAGCCTGGGAATATTCCTATACGCACTCTTAACCTTGGATTCATAATTGATGATGATTAGATGAGCTTTGCTTAAACTTGCTAGTTGCTCCAATTTATATAGTTGAGTAGGATCAGAGAAAGCAATATTGATGATTATAACTTTGATATTCAAACTGAGTTGGGTTGAAGCGATTTGGCAAACAACTTCAAAAGGTAAGTTATGTATGATTTCATAAGGAAGTGGGGATTTTGTTGTGGTTTTAAGGGCTTTGGTGATATCATTTTTGTCGATGAGAGGGCATTTGAGAAATGAAGCTAATTCATGAACTATTTTGTTGTATTCTGAATCAGCTTTCACTGCTATGATCAATGGCAACTCTGCAAGTTGTTCCATTTTCTCAATTAAATGAACCTTTTAATTTAACAAAGTTATTATTCAAGGAATACTTCGACCATGCATGATGAAATTTGTTTTATATATAGAAAATTTTAGGAGAATATGATTATTTACTTTTTTTTTTTCAAAATGTATAAATACATATACATAGAGACAGAGAAAAGACATATACACACCTCAAAACATAACAATTTTAAAGAGGCACGCTAAATCTTATATCCCACAATCTGATTACTTATTTAATTAGATATGGAATAACTTGTTACTATTGATTAGATATGGAATAACTTGCATTAGTGAAATTCACCAACAATGTGCTTTTCTGCACCAAAGCTAATAATATTATTCTTTGGTGCAGATAAAAAAATGGATAATTTTTTTAGGATGAAGGGAATAATAAAATTTAAAATAAAAACATAAAAAATAATAGAAAAAATAAAAATGAATTTAATTTAATGATTGAATTTTTATTTTATTTTTTAAAAATAGAGAGAAAAATAGTATTAATTTTTTTTAAATGAGAAAATAATTATAAAATTTTTTATTTATTGTTTTGTTTCTTAGAAAGCAAATATAAATTAGAAAAAATAATGATGAAAAATGAAGAAAAAAATATAACATTAAGTAAATTTACTGTTCAAAATAAGTTATATAGTCATTCTAATCTAGAAAACCTATTAGAGACACCATATTGTATAAAAATTAAAAAGTTCGAACACTTAATTGAATAAAAAACAAGTACAAACACCAAAATAATAAAAATAAAAAATTTTGAACACCATTGATTTTTTCCAATTTAATAGGTGGACCTATATTCAATCACTACTATAAATGAACCTCAATGAATATGAAAAACAAAAAAGCTCCGTTGAAAATACACATATCATTATCCAACACTTCAGGAATCATGAAAACATCAGTTGTGAATAATCGATACAAAAATAGAACAATGTAATCCATTACAGCTTATATATAATGTTAATAGCCATGATTGGTCACAACCACGTCATTGTTCTGTTACAAAACATTGACCTGAACCCTTGAGTCCTCTTTCATCCACATTTTGTTTCTAACCAGTAACCACTGAATCAAAGTCACAAGTCTATATTTTTGTCTCACACATCTGCATCATGTATAGGTTAGTACTAATCTTGCATTGAGCCATGCTAATCAAGGACACTTGGAGTTCAAACTTTGTTCCAAATTTCTTGTAGTAAATGCATTGGAAAATAGTTCTATTTTTTGTTCACTAAAGTCCTCCTGTCATCTTCTACCACTAGATTGTGCTGAGGTGCCATTTTCATATTTTGACATGTACATAGCGGCAAATTTAGCAGTTTATCATAAGAGTTGAGGTGTTTATAGAGGCAAAAAAATGGTTGTGTGATCAATGTATTAGTTTGCCTTCTCGACTGCATGATTTAATTAAGCAGCTGTGGCAAAGCAAATATCATCTCTACAAAGCAAGTCAAGATTCAGGTCTAAAATTTCCAACTTCTAATTGTTCAGTTGTCTGGTATTAACTCAACAATCAACATCAGTTTGTAAGCCAAAATATTTTGACAATGCCATGATATGCAATATAGCATCTAATTTCAGTATTTTCCAAATCCTCCATTTGTTTGAACAGGTTTTGTTCAACTGAAGAGGAAAGAAATGAGAAAGGGAAGGAAAATATGAACTTATTGTCCTTAATTAATGAAATTCACCATTATCAAACTGAACACCAACAATAGTAATGAACTACAGAAACTAAAGCCTAATCCACTAGTAACTTCAAACATCTTTTACTTGCTATACCAAGTCAGTCAAAATAACATTGTGGTTATCCAGTAATACTTGACTTCCTAAACTCTATGCTTGTATCAAGATATCTCCATTTTCCCTCTTGGGAGAATGACTAAAACCACATACAAGGGGGGATGAGGTGATCAGTAGAACCATCATATCAGTTGTAACAATGCTTGTATGCATCCTCTCCACTATGTACCTCTTTGTACTCTTTTTCTGGGTTTGCTTTGGTGTAATCACCAAGACAAAACTACTACCTGACTAGTCTAATTTCCCCTTTCTCTTCACCTCTATGCTTTACATCTGCTACTCGCTCCCTCCATCAGTCTAAAACTACCTTTCACAAAATAGCAGCACTTGTAATACAATGGATGAAAAACATACTATCCTATGAAGAGATTCCCGCTTTAAGATCTATAATCCTCAATTTTCTGCGGCAAAATTACCAATAACTTGATACATCTAAATCATTCCACAAGAAATAGCCTCTCACAGGTTTCCTCTGCTGCGACTTAAGCACTTGTCCACACTGCAAACTGATGTATCGAGTCGAAGTAAACAAGCGAATCAAATCCAGATCTATAAATAGACTCCCTTTTGAGCCTCCTTCTCCACAGAGGACCACCCCATTCCCCCAACAACCCCACCCTTTCCATCTCACAAAAGAGCTTGACAAATTGTCCCTGAAATGCAGCGTATCTAGACTCATCAACTTAATTCTTCAATTCCATTCTTAATGCAGGCCAGATCATGATTCATGAGTAATGCAAGAGCCTAGAGCTAGAAAAAGGCACAAAATCTCTACTTCTAACTAAAATCATCAATAAACTCAACAAGAACACAAAAACGATAATAAAACAAAATAACTCCAACCAATCAAATCAACACTGAGCCTAAACTGAATTCTAGAATTGTTCTCAATCATTTCACTATACATAGATTATCTATTTTTGCCTTTATTTTCTTCAAATTAAACTAAAAATTGTATGCATCAAGCAGCAAAGAATAAAACTTTTCAAGAAAAAATCACAACTTTAATCAATTTCGTTGCTTGTTTTATGTGAAAATCACTGATATTATTAATACAAGTATAAATCTAATAATCAATACAATAAATAAGTACCACTCTATGAAAATTTGTGGTATACGCCAAAAATCTCTCTAATTTCCCGATTATGTGCTCACCTTCGAATCGTAATCTCCACCGGTCCAATCTCTCCTAATTTCTCCGCTCCGTCAACGGCGACGCCTACGCGTTTTACCGAATCGAACAGCGGCAAAACTCTCTTCCTGTAATGAATCGGGCGAGAAAGCTCCTCGTTTAGATCGATATTGATGCTAGTGACGCCAATTTCTTTAAGACGGAACCCTAGCTTCTCGCCAACACGAGATGCCATTTTGGCGTCCCAGAGGTGGTTCGATCGCGGGAATCGGTTGAGTCTGGTGCGATACTGGGCGAGAAACTCTTGTTCGGTGGAGGAAGCCATGGCTATGATGGTGGAGGTCTTGGGGTTAGTGACCTGCGCCGTGATTTTCCGGCAAGAGAGGACTAGGCGTAGCAGGTGTTGATGATTCGCCGACATTTTCCCGGCGGGAGAAATTGATTGGTTACGCGTGTCGTGACGATGACAGTTTTTGCGAGTAGAAAGGATCCTTTTCTTTTCAATGATAAAAACCTATAAAATGGTACTGGAATATTTTCGTATGTAATTTTATTTTTATTATTTGCATTTTTTTAACAGAATTTTTTTATTTGTATTTATGATGAAAAATAAAAATAATTAAAATTTTTTAACTTTTCAAATACTAATAAATATAATAAAATTAAAATATTCTATCTCTATTAGTCTATCAAGAGTGTAATTATTGTGAATTTTTTTTTTTAGCATTTAATAAAGGAACTCGAGCTGAAATTTTTGATACAGTTAAAAAAAAATGTATTACCACTTAAATTTATTATTAAATTCTGTTAAAACAATTTATTATTTTAGTAAGGTGGTAGTCTATTAAGGTGGTCTTTTGGCCCGTGTTAGTTTGTAGGAATGGCAATGGGTGGAGTGGGGCGAGTTTTGAGATTTTTATTTTCGCTTTATGAATAGTCGGGGTAAAAGTAGGGCGGAATAAATTAGATTCAGGGTGAGCGTAGGACAAGGACAGGGATATCTAATTATTTTTTTATAATTTTATTAATGTTAAAACTTCATCATTTATATATTTTAATAAAAATGTTATACATATTTATGTTAAGTTTTATATATTATTAATTAATATTTAAATAATAATAATATAATTAAATACTTAATAATATAATTTTAAATAAAACTAATAATTTATATATATATATATATATATATATGTGTGTGTGTGTGTGTGTGTGTGTGTGTGTAATATGAAATTATAATAAAAAATACATATATATTAATTTTATGAAATCGAGGACACACACACACACATATATATATATATATATATATATATATATATATATATATATATATATATATGTATGTGTGTGTGTGTGTGTAATATGAAATTATAATAAAAAATACATATATATTAATTTTATGAAATCGAGGTGGAGATCGGGACGGGGCGGGGTAGGGAGATTCAATCTCATCCCTGCCCCATTACCATAGACAGGGTGGAAATTCCCTTTGGGTTTGGGGCAGGGACGAGTTTTTCGTCGGGGCGAATCGAATTTTGCCATCTCTAGTAGTTTGTTAGGCCTCCTTTCAACGAGAATATATATATATATATATATATATATATATATATATAAAGTCAAGAGGTACAATATTATTAGATTATATATATATATATTAAATTAAATAATTTTAATTAATTATTAACGAACACTTAAATTATACTTGAGGTCTAATTCAAGTAATAAGAACATTGTTCTTTAAAGTGAGAGATTTTAAATTTAAGTCCTCTCATCCATACTAAATAGATTTCGCCTTTATGGCAAGTGTAAAAAACGAACACTTAAATTTATTATCCAATAAAAAAATAAAATAAAAATTTCAATTTTTTAGTATTTTATTTACGATTTTTACCATTAAATAATAAATTCTGAAATATTACTTCAAATATATTGAATTTACTAAATATTTTCCAACCATTCATTCAAACCAACACTAAAATTTCATTGTGACTAAGTAAATATATAAATATATAACTTTTTCAATTTTTATAATTAAATGTAAATAAATAATTCATAGTTGTAATTTTCCCATTATTGCCATTTTGGTGGTATTCATCCACTAATTTATGTTTTAGTATTGAATAATCACTTATGCTATTAAGTAAATATTATTAAATTCTTAAACTAAAAAACATATATTATTAAACCATAATTGTAATGACCTGAATTTTTATTTATTTTAAAAAAATTTATTTTTGTACGGAAATATAATTATTTAATTCTACTTACTATATTTGTATTTAATAGAAATTTAAATCATTATCATTATTTTTAAAATATATTATTAAATTATATTTATATTTAAATAATGAAAAATTTTGTAAATCGAAATTTCGTGAAATAAAAATATCTTTATGAAATTAATAAATTATGTTTTGATTTATTATAGTTATTTGTTAAAGGATTATTTTTTCAAAATTTAAGAAAATATTGATTTTAATTTAAGTTAATTAAATTTTAAAGAAGTTATTATTATTATTAAAAAAATTAATTAATTATGTACATAATATTACCTGCTGTTTGATTGGTTCCTTTTAGACTAATTAGAAGCTTTGTTGCTTGGGGAAGGGAGAAAACAGACAGAGAGAGAAAGAGAGAGAGCTCCGATCGAGCCACCTCTGGCGATCGGGAGCTGACACGCTCAGTACCACCAGGTGGATCGTCGACCAGCGAGTCCAGCGCCAGGTCCAGGCCGTGAGCAAGCAACCGAAGCACGACGCACGCTCCGATTAAAGATTGCCGACGACCTAAATATATTACCCACAATGGAAGTAAACATGTGCAGAAAAATTCAAATGAAGATTCCGGCTACTTCCGGCGACTATTTCAATGGGTCTTGGTATCATTCTGTCACATCTCACTTTTGGAATGGACAGTCCTAGGGCATGGGTAGGCTTAAAGCTACTAAAAACCCGTAGAACCCAACTGACTCTACAGCTCAACTGCAGTTCGGCAGAGTGCCGACTGCATTTGCCACACTACCCAGGACACAAAACCTACAAAATTGAAATTACACTTCCTATACTTCACCCCTTATAGCCTCAACTTCACAAACATAATTAAATTCTCCTTATATCGTTATCAACTCGCCGCATAATTCATATTAAGTCATTCATTGTTATCATTATATAACGTTGGTATTTACAACAATTACATATATATATACATAAAATATTATAACAACACACTAATAATTTTACGTACCATGGAGCATTTAGATCTTATACAAACATTTATATACATACATACTATTACAAATATTTATGGCATCCAAAACATATTTTCCCCTTTTATGTTCAAGCTTCAAGTGAGAATGGATACTTGAGCCTTTTAGACCACTTCTAAGCTTCTGTAAAAAAAATTGGGGAGCGGGGTGAGTAAAAACTCAGTGAGTGAAAAATATGCTACCATGCTTGTGGGTTAGGCACTCAAGGTTGGTCCACAAGGATGGCTCATGGTTCATAATTTAATCAACTAGAATTTGTATATAAATCAAAGAAGGATTAATTAAGATTATGAACAACTGGATAGACTTAATGGCAAAAACTTTTTCAATTATTTGAATAATAATTTTGTTTTAGCAGAAATCACTATCAACTAGGTGAGAGCATTTATTTTATTGCAAACTCACCAATAATTAGATATCAACTAATGGCAGGGACTCTTCTTGAGGAGCAATGCCACACAACTGCAACTGCACAAGACAGACCAAGTCTCACGGCTAGGAGCATTACTCTTCCTAGCTAGAGTTCGGATATTATACCTTATCTGCTAGGTACAATGTGCACACAATCTGATGTACCCCACATCAGAAAGGGGATTTCTACTTTTAAATTCATGGTATTGCCTAATTTTTGGCAACTTAATATTTGGTCAACTAACATTATAAATTGCGCAACTCAACTTAGATTATTTAGAATGAAGTAGGAAAAATATGTATAGCAACTCAACAATAAGATTCTTGAAGAATCCGAGACCATATATAAGATTTCAAATATGTAACATCATGAATAACTCAAATAGGATTCATGGTCCAGTATAAAATTACATTTAAAGTGTTCAAGAATATGAGAATTTCAACTGATCAACTGACAAATTTAAAATTAAGGTACGCATTATGAATTATGGAAACAACTTACAAACATTGTAGAATATTAATCACTCACCTTAATATATAGTCCTCTTTATACACTTTCTCCCTCAATTCTAGCAAATTGGATGATTTTCTTCCTCTTGATAAGCTCCTCCTTGTTC
>CATKHJ010012710.1:0-33268 GCA_949750685.1 Vernicia montana | reverse complement strand
GCTTGAAAGTCCAAAAATCCATTTTAAGGCCCAACCGAGACAATTCCCGAATCGTAAAATTTTTCCGTAATTTTCCTTCGATCCTTTTTCCCTAGAATAATTTTATATCACCTCCCATATCATAATAAACCCTATTAACATTGATACCTTACCCCTTTCAATCAAAATAAACATATAAAAATTCATACAACAATCAAAAATCCAAACCGAGCACTATACACACAATATGAACAAATGCATCGATTCATTCCCATTATGATTATTATCATACACTATATATATAATACATATATTCTATATCATTTCATAGCTCAAATGGGCTATGGATATCTCGGGTATTACAACCGTGTCCCTCATATTATGGGTAAAAGTATAACCCATAATGATCAGCAAACATAACCGAGTAATAGTGTTGTCTTATTTTGTGGTAATTTTATTAAGGTTAATTGTTTAATTTTTAGTATAATTTTGTTATTTTTATATTTGTCTTAATGTTATTTTGTTAATTTTATGTTGTGGTGCGTTTTTGTGCAGAATTTAGGTCAATTCATGGATTTGAGATCAAAACGGTGAAGAATTGATACTAAACGGTGTGTTGTAAGAGAGAGCAATGAAAAAGGGTGTTTTGGAATAGAAAAAGGGTGTTTTCATCTCCAAGAAGCCTTAAACAGGGGTGTTTTTAATTTGAAAAAAGGTGTTTTCATATCGAATAAGGGCGTTTTCTCCAACAACAAAGGCGTTTTCTCCAAGCCCAAAAACACCTCTTTTCTTTTATAATAGGGGCATTTTCTTCTCCATCAAAGCAATAAAACGCCCTTGTTCTTTCTTAATAAGGGCGTTTTCCATCTTTTATAAATGCCAACTTCTTCACGCCGCCAGAAAAAAATAGAGAGAGACCCCGAGCCCGATTTAGAGAGTTCCAGTTCCAATTTCTTTCGTTTTTCTTTCTCTGTACATAAATTAGATTAGGATTTTATTTTATTTTTCCATTCAATTAATTGTTCCTAGCTTCAATTAAAAAATTATTCAGATTTAAGATCA
Source organism: Vernicia montana (assembly GCA_949750685.1). Taxonomy (NCBI): domain Eukaryota; kingdom Viridiplantae; phylum Streptophyta; class Magnoliopsida; order Malpighiales; family Euphorbiaceae; genus Vernicia; species Vernicia montana. Next base: position 32,227 of record CATKHJ010012710.1, on the reverse strand, counting down.
ATTTGCATCAAGGACTGGAATCAAGATTTGGGATTCATTGACCTAAATAGTATTGTATTCCTAACTTTATTTCAATTTTTAATTCAATTCAATTTATATTATTGTTCTTGATTATTCAGCATGATGATGAATATAATTGAGATTGATTTAATGATTGAATTGATGATTGTCAAATTGATTATGGGCTAATATTTTCTGTCTAGGACTAGGATGATTCCTCTTGAATGATTATGTTAAGGCTAGTTGTTTATTGAATTAAATTGCTTATCTCTATTGAATTATTATTTGTTGTGATTCAATTTTCTGGTCAATTATTGATGAACCCTAGGTATTGAATGAGGTTGAGAAATAAATTTAATACTGAAATTAGGTTCAGTAGAGGATTAGGTATAAATCAGAAATGTATTACCTAATTAATATTTGATAATTAATTTAGTTAATTCTAATTAGGTTGAAATCTGAGAATACGAAAGTTATTGGATTTTTAGCTTAGATTAGTTTTGCTTGATTAATTATTCATTTTAGCAAATTATCTCATTTAATTAATTAGCCCAACTTAGAATTTTAATTGGATGATTCTGAACCCTAGACCCTTAAATTGATGCTAAGAACATTTGATAATTTATCTTAATTTTAGTTTAATTAATTGTTATTTCTTTTTAATATTCGTCATTTCAAACTTGGTTAGAGTGTTTAGGTTTGAGTTTGTGTTTATTGTTTATTAACATAAATAGGGTAATAAGTTAATTATAACTACGTCTAGGTATATTTCATCAACTCCATGAGAGATTGACCTCGAGGTGAACTCATTGTTATCTACGATACAATTCGTTCACTTGCGAGTATTTAAATTTGTTTAATCTTAGACTAGATCAAATTTAAGTGTAACAATTGCAATCATTTTTGTTGAATGAAATGTCAAGTTTGTCTACATCTACTTCTAATGAAGCATCCACAGTTTCACCAGATAATAGGATATTAAAGAGGACGGCTAAATTAAAGAAGGTAATAGACATAGCGCCGAACCTAAAACTAAAGACATTGTTATTGGTCGACCAAAAAGCAAGGCTAGGAACATAAGCCGTTTTTGAAAAGGGACTTTAGTAAGGGTAAATTCCATAAGGTCTTCTATTCCATTCCTAGAGACTTTCAACTACTAAAGGTCGGTTTAAAAAGATCATGCCATGCCAAGAAGTCATTCGATATGGTTGGCCAAGGGCGAAGGGTTTTGGTTTGAGTCCATGAATGAAGATAATTCTTATGGTTAAACATAGAGACCGAACTATTACCATAAAGGAAATGCTCAAAATCAGTACCTCGGGCTGTGACAATCAGCCCTAAAATATAATGAGACTCGAAAGGAATTAGTTCCTTAAGAGAGATTGGCTGTGTAGATTCGGTCGTGGTATCATATGTTGCTTTTGGTATACCAATGTGGACAACTTCTTTTTCTTTCGATTTAGTCATTCTGGCCGAACTAGTAAAACATGATTTAATTAAAATTTAAACTAAAAGGAAGATTGAAGAAATTCAAGAAACTTACTTGAAGATTGAAAAACCTTTGGAAATCTTGAAAAGTAGGTCTTAGAGAGAGAAAGTTGGATGAAAGTCTAGAGAGAGAATCAACGAATTTTCACTCAAGAATAAAAGTGAAAATGAAATGGAAAAGTTTCAATTTATAGGCTCTCGGAAAGGTGAAAAGTCGTGACCTTTCGGCTCCTATAGCATTCAAAATTCAAATTCTTTTAATTGTCAGTAACAACCAACGCAAAAAGGTGCAACCCTTCGCCTTTCCAAGGAAAAAAGCCCTTTGCCTTTCCAAGGAAAAAGGTTGCAGGGGGCATTGTTAACATCGACCCAAAAATTTGCTGTTGGACCTGGATTTGGAGCAAGCCCATGTAAATAGACCCAGACTTATAGCGATGGGTCCAAATGCACATAGTGAGCCCAACTTTATTGTAAACCGCCATAATAAATTAGGGTCAACTTTACTGTAAACCGCCAAAATAAATTAGGATTTTTCACTTTATGATTGTAATTACAATAGTACCCTAGTAAGTACTTTATAAATAGCTTTGTAAAATCATTATGTACTTTTATCACTCATGTAAATAAAAATCACTTTTGCTCCAGATTTGTGTGATCATCCCTATTTTTGAATTGATGGTTCTTTGTAATCTAAATATTCACCCTAGGATTAACAGTTTAGTCTATATTTCCACCTTTGATTGATGATTTTGCAATCTATATATTAAACTCCTGAGCTAAAATTAATAGTGCTGGCCATCTATATATATTGAAAAACTCAAATTATTTATTTACACAAATCCCTAGTTGACAATTGACAGCGCCGTCTATATACCAGTAAGTTAAATTACTTTAATTGCACGAATCTCAAGATTTAGTACTAACAGAACTAAAATAAATGATCCTTAATTAAAACAATTTAAAGGTTTTAATTTTAATTAATTTGTTTAAGTTAGTTTTAGGGTTAACAATAATCCAATGATATTATAGTTATTTATACTTTAAATTATAGCTGTTATATTTGTTAATATCCAGTATCCATCCACCAAGATATAATATGGTATTATATTATTGGTTGGGTACATCAAATTACTTTAATGAGTTGGTATATCGAGTTCATTGAATAACATTTGAATATAATTGACTTCAAATTACAAATTTGTGTTAATTTAATAAAATCAAAGAAATAGTATAGAATTACAAAATACTCAAAATTCAAGATTTATGAGATATTAGATAATATATAAATATTTATCAAATCTAAATAATAAATTTCACATAAATCTAAATTCAATTGTTGGAATATATAAGCTTAAAGAGAAAATAAGGTTAATTTATCAGTGAGTTTTTTTTTTTCAGTATTTAGAAAAAAAATTTTAAATTTGAATCCATTATTTAAGTCGCAAATATACTTATTATCAGGATAAGTTTTAATGCATATTTATGATCTATCAATGAACTTTTTAATTTTAATATTATTGGAATATTTTTAAAACTGTGAAATTTTAAATTTAAACTTAAAGTCAAGTTCCAACCTTAATTTTTTCTTTTTTTCTTTTTCAAATGAAAGGTTATACTATGTTTGAATTAGGGTTAGGGACATGGAAAAAAAGGATAAGTAAAGTTCAGGATAACATTGACTTCTTGTATTGATGGTGAAAACTGAAAAGTAAGTATTACTCTCAAAACTTCAAATTTTGCACATCCTAAATTAGGATGTAAGGGAAAGGTAAATGATTTATTGAAAAATTAAATGTAGTGTTTTATTTATTTTATCCTTATATATCTTGTTTTGTGTTTTTTTTTTTAGTAATGACACTTTTGTATTTCTTTGCCTTAATGAATTTCTATTTTTTCCTCCCAACAAATAATAATGATAATAATAATATTTTTTTTCCTTTCAATGTCCTTTCTTTAATAAACCTCTCATTCTTTTTTCCTCAAATTTATTTAAATGTAACACACTAGAATATATTTAAAATAAATATACGTACGACCTGATAATAACTCATATTTAAATTACCTCCTCTCTTAATACTCAGAAAATCTTCATTCAAATGTAAATCATAACTATAGATAATTAACAATTTCTCTTATTCCATGTTAAAAAAAATAAAATAAATAAAAAAAATTAAAGTATGCATATAATTGAAATTACTCATTTGATATTGGAGTTTCTTATTTTTTATATTGATTAATCACTAAAATAGTAATTATCAAAAAAAAATACTAAAATAGTACTTACAAGGTTGACAACTGCTAAACATTGCTCATTAAGAAATTAATTGTCTCCAAACCTTTTTTATTTTAATCTAAGAGAATACTTTTCAGAGTTCTTAAAAGCATTTCCCATAATTTTTGTGGAGAATATAAACATTAGATCAATTTTCTTTTCAAGATACAAAGCTTATTAATAGTTTTGTCCACATCCTTTATTTTATTTTATTTTTTAAATTAATACTAGCTAGGGATTAGGGACATAATTAGAGATTCTGTTGCACACTCACATAAAAACCATATTCTACAAGAGCATTTAAGCACTAAAAGTTAGGAAATTATATAATAATATACCACAATAAGGAACTTTTTAATTTACAATTAATAAAATTTATAATTCTTCTTTATAATTAGATTGATTTCTGAAGTATTTTATGTTAATACCAATGCTTATGAGCACTAAAAGTATCAATTATACCACTATCATAAAAGGAACTTTTGCAGTATTATTATTCTATATTTCTAATTTTCTATTATATTCTATGGATTCATTAATTAAGCAATTCTGCAAATATGCTTCCTTGTGCTTTGCACAAGTTTTTCCTCTTATTCTAATCATTATTGTTGTTCTTTTCTAAAACAAGTTTTGAAAGGCTAATTAGTAGTATTATAATAGGAGATTAACTATAATCTCTCATATATTTTTTCACCTTTTATTATTGAAAATTATATATGTTTTTGTTGAAGTAGGATATTTGCAATTGCATTTTTTTGGGGGCTTAAAATTTAACAATTTTTAAGGCTATGAGAGATTTTTTTTTTTCTCATAAAATTTTTAATTTTGATATAACCAATAAAATTTTCATTGAATTAATAAGATAAACTTAATATAGTACATGAATCGATACATTAACCAGTGGCAGAGTCACATGCAAAGGAAGAAGTCCTAGACCTCCCAAATTTAATTTATTTTACAGTATATATTTGGCGCCCTCCAATTATTGTTAAAAAAAAAAAGCATCTCAACTCTTTTTATAATGCATTCTTTATTAAAAATATCTCCCTAAATAAGAAATTTTTTTAAAAAATCCTTTTTTATTTAAAAATTACTTTATAAAAAGATAAACCCTAAATAAATATTTTTTACACACTCTCTCTCTTAAAAGTCACCTCATATTATATTAAAGTTTTCTTCTTCTCTATTTTTTTCTGTCGTCATCACTTTATATTAGTACAAGAGTTTTTGTCTTTAATTCTTAAAGAATTATTTATTTCAATATTATAAAAAAAATCAAGCACAAGTAAAATGGAAGATGAATTCCTTTCTAAATGTTTGCTAGTGTATATTAAAAATAAAATTGTTAAAAAATTTAATATAGATTCACTTATAAATAATTTTCGTAATATGAAAGAGAGATACTCTGTATTTTAATGGATTATGAATGTAATACTATATTTTAAAATATTTAATTATGGATATTGATTTATTATTTGATGTAAATATAATATATTTAAATTTTATTATTACATGATAAATATTTTAATATTTTAATTTTAATATTGACCCCATAATCAAATCTTGATTCCGCCTTGACTTTAACATATTATTTTAAAAGTAATTGTCGAATTTAATTCTCACTAATTTTAAATTCTTTCCCATACTCAAATAATAATAATACAATACATAAATACATATTTTAGTTTTTTTCAACTTAATTCAATTCAATTAAATTTAAATCAAAATCTTAAAGTAGTTACTATGAATTATATGAATCATTTCATGAAATGATTTATCACTACATTTTCACAAAAATCTATAACTATATATAATATTAAAAATAAAAATAAAAAATTTAATTTCACGAAATATACAAGAAATACAAATACAATGGTGTCTCTATCCAATTATTGATTGGCCCAGTGGCACATCATATTCAGCCTTTGAGAAAGTAATTTAAATTAGATAGGCAAGTGGTGGGGTGTGGGAATCTCACTGTTTAACTTGTGTCATTACTTGACAAAAACAATTTTTCTTAACCAAAATCCAATTATAGCTTGCACCATTTTCTTCCATAATTGTGTCTGTCACCTCTTAACTCTAACCCCCCATCCACATGACTTTCTCTCTCCTATCCACATTACATTACATTACATGCAATCTAATACCTTCCATAACATACCAATAAATCTACATTTTTGTTTTATTTCTAACTTCTATTCAATACCAACTTATGTAACTATTTTGAAATTGACATCCACATTTAAATTTCACTTATTATATATATTATCATACATGGCCAACAAGACTTTGATGACTTGAAATTTAAGAGGTCTCAAATTCAACTCTTATCCATGTTAAGTTTAAGTTTTATTTGTAACTCAAGTCTTCTCAATCATGAATACGACTCTATGAAAATGATAATTGAAAATTTTATTTGCTTTGTAATGTATCTCCATAAGTATTTGATAATAAATTATTAACTTTTTTGTTTTTTTAGCATTGAGGAAAGAGATTCAGACATAAATTTATTATTTAGGTTACATATGCACTTACCATTAGATTATGCCGTAATCATCGTACTGAATTGTTAGATCAATACATAACAAATATGTCCAACACATAATTGGAAGTGTATACATCAAAATATGGGGATTATGTGACTAAAAAGATCAATAAAGAGACTAAACAACTAACAGATGTGAAAGATGCAACTAATAATAGTGGAAACTCAGCAGCTCACATAAACATAAATTTTTTGTCTTGAAAATGTTTATTCTTATAGTATTGTCTATTTCTTCTTGTTTCAATCATTAGTAGTCATGTTATCAAAGTGAAAGCTTGAGTTAAAACATTTTTATAGTATGATCTCTGAAAAAATTATTCTTGCCATAATAGGATGTTTGTCTGCTAAATGAGAAAGCAAAGTTGGCTGAGCAGTCTTGGACAGTTCTGTTGACACCAACTTCGATAAGAACCCTTCATTTTTCTTTTTTTCTTTTTTTCACTTTTTAATGCTTTGCTTAAGAAACTCAATACTCTTAAACCTAGACAATAAACATTATTCAAATTGTTAATTAAAGAAATCCATAAAAATATATTAGAACACTATATTTTAGTTTTTCTTGCTTATTGTGTTACAACCTGGTTAGATTAAGGTTGAGACTTAAAATCATTAGTTGGAACTTTCACCATCCAAGAAGAGAGGTCAGGTTTCAACTTGCTCATGAAATTGCCAGAAAAGATTGAAAATATTAAAGCCAAAAAACAACTGTATGATAAATGATTTCTTCGGACCGGACATGTTCATATGTCAGATCTCAAACCTTAATTTATGAAGAAAATTAGAGAAAAAATAAATCGAGCGCTTTCAAAAAATTTAACATTTGCCATACCAAAACCCAGCAAAAATCTTATGTACAATAAATGATCCTCTGCTAATCCTCACAAGGCAAAGAACCTCATTTTAACTAGGAAAAACTATGAGACTAATAACCATAACAAGAAATGCCTAAAAATCCGTAGGTTAACTCTGTATACATGATTTTACCCCCTGCAGAAGCATCAGAGGTCGATATCCAGACCCATGCATTTCAGGAAATTGCTGTCATTTTGGAAATGAGAAACTTTTGTTTACAAACACTACAGCTGGTGCTCTCTGAAAACCTGTCACTGCAACAGTTCCACATATAAATCCAATACCACGTTGCCTTTTGCTAGTACAAAGTTGCAAAAATTTCAAAAAATAAAAAAAAAATGAAATAGAAAAAACATAATTTCTTTTTCCTTCTACTTTGTTTCCTCTTGAAAACAAAGCAAAACACCTTAAAATATCAATGCTATTGTTGGATAATCATTAAGGGATCCAACTTATGAAAACATTCCCCCTACCAATACAATATTGTATGTTTAGTACTTCTGTACTGAAACAATCATCCTTTCATCTTCTTTCCTCACCATTTTCTTCTTTTTGTAGCTCCATACTAAAGAAAAGAAAAGAAAAGAAACCGCACTAACCTCCAAATCCATGATGTTTTCACCCTCAAGATACCTTATAGTGGAAGAAGCAATATAACTTTACATGTATATATATATAATTGTTTTTCTGAGTGCATCCGTACTCGAATATAAACACAAAAAGGTGAAAAAGAGTGCAATTACTTTTCTAAAGAATTTCAAAGCTAATGGCAATCGCAATGTCGATGGAAAAACCTAGCACTCAAAACATGATAAAACAAATTCAACTACCACACAGTAACTTGCACATTCTGTGTTTCAATGTTCACAAAGAAGAGCAAAATCAGATATACATATGAAATCCATCAATAAGACAAGTTAATAGAAAATTTAAAAACCTAATATATATGTTTAAGGTCTTTGATAAGCATACAAAGAGATCATGCAGTATTGAATTATGAAACAAAGATTTTCAGATTCTTAAAATTTTGATTTTTAGAACAGCAAATAATGAACAGACCTAATATCATGATATATCAGAAATCTGCTTTGCTAACAATAATTAACTACTGTCAATTTTCCACAGCCTCATATATATAATGGAGAAAATAGGCATTATTTGAGAAAACTGAATTTCTTCTTTCACTAAAGAAGTTCATAACCAAATGAGAAAATAGACCAGCTCTAAATATTCACAGATACAAAAACTTGCAGTCTTTGAGAATACGGAATTTCTTCTTTCATTGTTACCGTAATGCCATCCCATATATAATCCATCTTCATCTATAATACTTCAGGATACTAGAGAACATACAGAATTAAGACACTGCCATATACTAGAAATGTCTATATAATACTTCAGGATACTAGAGCAGATATAGAACTAAGAACAAAGACATTGCCATATATTAGAAATGTCTCAGTAAACATTTCCACTATTTCAAGAAACTATTTAGCCTAATCACAAAATATCTGCAAGTTAAAACAATGATAAATAAATGCATAAAGATTTCACATGGCCATTTAAGTAAATATTTGAACAAAACCTGTCATTAATGTAGAGTTCCAAATTCAAACCATGTCCCAGAAAGTGGTTGCAGCTTAAAAAGAAAGGGCTGCAACTTAAATCAACTTGTTAGAATCCTCTTTTTGGTTCCTCCTTTAATCTGGGAGACAGAATAAAGAGCAAGAAGAAACCTCCATAATGAAAAGAACAGACATGCAGCTAATGAGAACTGAAGCAGTGAAACAAACCACCCAAGGTAGCGCAAAAATTATTAAGGTATATTGTAGCATCCAAAATACTGGAATTTCTAATTCACAGTATAAAATTTATCTACCATTTATATTTATATATATATATATATATATATAACAAAAGTGTTAACCTCAGAATGGGAAATTATTACATCTTTCTAGACTTGATAACAAACAAGACAAACTTGTCAAATGATCTAATAACATTAAATCAGGTCAGAAATCATGTTACTAACATCACATATCATGTAATATGAACAAATCCACAGGGACTAATACACAATTAATGAACATTACCACAAGTAATTAACAAATAAAGAAGAGGTAAAATTGCACCATGAATTAATACGATTAACCCAGTATGTTCCATCAGAAAAGTTCAAAAAAGCCAAAAACACGACAAGGCATTTCATTCAATTTAGGGGGAAAAAAATAAGAAGAAAGAAAGAGTTCCAACATCCAGAAATGGGAAAGTTAAAAAAAGTTTTCATTTCCTTTATTTGTTTTGGATGTAGAGGCATGAAGATTGCAAAATTAAATATTTAGTATTCTTCATCTTCCTTTTAACTAAAAGTTCAGAAAAGAAGTTACTCATGGAAAATGTACTATGTACAAATCCACTCAAGTTTGAATCTTTCAATCATAAAAAGAATCTTGACATAACAACATTTCAAATCAGTAGTTATGTTTAATGGCAAAGAAGTCTAATTACCAATTGGAAACCCACTTCTCAAGAAACAGTTGCAAAAGAATTTATAAGTGTTCAATAAATCATTTATACTGAGTCATATGTCTAAACATGAAGGGAGAAGATAGTCATTGCCCCAAGTTTAAGCCAAAAAAAATTGTCAATCTTTTTTTCTTTTTCTTTAGAATGAAAAAAAAAATGTAATTCTATATAGGGAGATGGATGAAAATAAATAATTAAATAACACACACCATTATATATGTAAAGAAACCCAATAAAGAATCTCATAACATTCACACACACACACACATATATACATCACTGAACTGATTAAAAGGACCCCACAAATGTGAAAACATGTTGTAAAACAAGATAAATATCCTATTAATGGAAGAACAAACATTATCATCCCTCAACAAGGAAATTCAGAAAATGTGAAAGAAAAAGCACAAATGTTGTCATAAAATTATGGAATAATGAACAAGTAACACAAATGAATATTAAAAAATTCTCTCTTCCTGCACATATCAATCTATCAATGACATAGTGAGCATAAAATAATATGTAAATGGTGCCTACTGCCTATCATGGACACAGCACAGAGTTGTCATCTGCAATATATACAAGGCGTCTAATAAAGTTCTAAAAAAATAATAAAGAAGAAGAAAGGGAGAAACAAAGGAGGCAACAAGCTCCAATTGGATTATCTTTATCCCATTCCACATGCATTGTTTACAAATGTGGTATGAAACATATCAAACAATAACATTATATACAAGCAATATAGAAAGAAAGGGAATTATGATAATCCACATGACAAAATCTATCCATTTTAAATTAAATGAAGAGATCCAATGGGGGACAACATGTCAGTGGCCGGAAAGAAAAAGCCAAACAAGCATTAAATACAAGCATCTCTTTTAATTAATCCCACATTAGTCAACAATTGTACACCAAATTATAGCTAAAAGGATAAGGCACATCATATGTGAAGCATCTCAAGGAATAAAGTATATCATTACAAGCCAAGCAGACGCCCACAACAATAATCATCCCAGAAGCAAAAATGACATTACTGCCATATTGAGAACAATGAGAAAACCCACTTAGATATAAAATATTGTTGAAATTATTCCATACATTGCATGTACACAACATGGAAACAGAAAACAAATAAAAATCTAATCAAGTTAACCACTAAAGGAGGCATATTAGCAACTTCAGCTCATCAAAACCAAAGGACAAGTGCACAATCAATCCATAATGAATCAACATGTTGGGTAATAGTTGCAGAATTGAGCATAAATCCATGTTTCCAAAAAGCAAAATTAAAGCTGCATAGATTAAAATGTAAGAAGATGATATAAAGGTGGGATACAAGTCTAATACTCAAATTGGGTGGGAAGCATTTCCAATACAAAGGATATCAAGTAGAAGCAAGTACACCATGTGTTCATGAATGCATGCATATTGCAAAGTTGTCCATATTACAAAAATGTTAGAAGAAGTGAAGTGGGTCGAAAAGGACATCCATGTAATGCTCTTTCTTGTTTGGCAATAAATGATAGTGACATTACAACTACTTCTCATGCTAAAGTCTAAAGCAGCACAATAATGATGGATTCCACATTTACTTCTAGTTGATGAAGAAACCAATCTAACCAAACTAACCCAACTGGAAAGATAAAATGGTGCAACACAATTTTAGCCTGCAAACCATCAAACTGTATTATATGATTGGAATAATATACAAATGAGGGGAACAAGAACAGAAAATACAGTATAAATGGGGAAATTTACAACAAAAATAGCCCACTTGTGTCTAAAGCCATGAGTGGAATAGTGAATAAGGGCAAGACAAAATTGCAACACATATAAAAGTTAAGGTTTATGCCAAAATGTCTTTTGATGATGGAAAATACTTTATACTGTAGATCTCACCTTTGTCAAACAAAACTCTAATGAACAAAACGAACAAGAACAGAAAAATATATATTATATAAATTTGATAAAAAAAAAAAAAAAAGGAAGGCTACAACTTCAAGAAAGTAGACTGATTTTATCATCACAAAGTTTTAAGAAATGATATATCTAGAAGAACAGGATTTTTCGCCTTTTATTATCTATCTTTTCTAAAATTTGGTACAGGAATTACTCTAATAATGAGAAAATGCAGCTCCTTTAGCATATGGTGATCCTTCTCTGAGTGCAATTACAGAAGAGAGAGAGTCATGAAAAACAAGAAAACCAAAACCAAGAAGCTGAAAATTTCAAAGACATGATGTCAATAAAGACAAATTTAGAGGAGCAACTTACCAAAACCCTATTGATAATAATTAGTGAACATAAAGAAAATAAATTAGACTAGAATATGATGACAATCCAAAAACCTTGAAAGTAAATCTCAATTTATTGGATTACCATAGCTTGACCCTCCAAGCAACCCTCCACCAGATGCACCATACACATCTGAAGGATCAAGAATAGGAGACGATGAGGCTCCATTTCTCCCTCCTCCATCACCACCACCACTACTAGCACCACCCAAATGTAATTCAGATATATTAGGAAACCCATCTCTTGATTCAACTCCTTGATCATATAAAAACCCTTTAAAAACATGACCACCAATCTTTACCACAGCTTGATAAGCATATTCATCTTCACCATCTTCCACTGCTGTCACTCTAACACACTTAAAAACCGCCGGTGCACGTACTTGCCCTGGTAATGGCTCTTTAAAACTCGCATCTGAAAAACGAATATAAACCCTATAAAAATTTCATCTTTTTGTGGTTCAAGAACCCTAAATTTCAAGAAAAATATAGTTGTAGACTCAAACCTTGATGACTAGAGCTAGTATCAAAGCTTCTTGGTGGGGTAGTATTAGAAGTGGAAGTATGAGAAGTTGTGGTCGTCTGAGAATTTAATAGTCTTGGTTTCTTTACCCCAGAAGTAGACCCAGATGACCCAGCAGCACCACCACCGGCTGCAGCTACCATTAACTGACGCTCTCTTCTCCGGGCTGCCGGTACCCACGTGCTTTTAACATGAGTAGCACAATCATAACCACGACTCTTACAACAAGTTCTACACCTTCTATGGGTACAATCTTTCTTGGCTTGGTTCCCACAATCTTGACATGTTGTTGTCCCAGATGAAGCTGAATTACCACCAAGACCACCACCGGCGCTGGTATTGTTACCTGTTTGAAGAAGATTTGGTGAAGAATTATTATGGTCGAGAATCGAAGCAGTTGTTTTCTTTATATTGTATTGACTATGGTTATGTTGGTGATGAGAAGCCTGGTTTTGCCAGAACTGGATTCCACTAATTTTATTCCTTCCATTGTTCAGTAAATCTTGATCATCCATATTTTGCGGCGCTAGACACGGAGCCGCCGTGAGAAGTGGGATAACACCTACACCCACACCGACACCAAGCGCAGTAGCAGCAGCATTTGAACCATTGATCGGATCAGTGGCCAAATTAATAGAAGATTCATGTGGGTGTTGATGTTGGTGATGGTGGTGATGATTAAAAGAAGCAGCTGGAGCCACAACAAACATACCCATTTCAGGTGGCATACCATAGTTGATGGGTCTAGCTGAATTAGCCCAAGAAGGGCCAGTGGGTCCGGCAGAGGCGGAGGCGGCAGCAGTGGGACCGGCATTGAAGCCGAGAGACAAATCGTCCGGTCCAGCGGCACGGATGGCCGAGGAAGAAGAGGACGTAGCCCAATCTGCAAAGGCTCCGGAGTCAGATAAAAGCTGTCTACTCCTTGCAGTAGCCACAACTGAAAATTTTCTTCTGATATATAGATACTCTCAAGTCTCAACAAATACACAATTAAATCTCTAATGGTTTATGTACACATAATAATAATAATAAAAACCAAATACTATTTGGTGTTTTTATGACAATTATAGAAGAGAGAGAGAGAGAGAGTGTTATACAAGGATGAGACTAAAATCTATGGATGTATGTATGTAGGTGTTATGTAAGTGAAGGTGGGGTCAAAAGCTCTGAAATTGTATCAGACACATAGAGAGAAAGATAGAGAAAGAGATCTTGTTTGTTAGGGGTGGGCTTTGTTTTGTATCTTTATTTCTCTAAGTAGGACTGGATGCTGCCATTGCTGGTAGGTTCTCTGGCTTATGAAGATAAGGAGAGAGAGAGAGAGAGAGAGAGAGAAAGAGAGTCTGTTCTCTCTGTTGTCACTATATAAATATTGTATATATACTTAACACAACCAACTGTCAGTTTGGCTTTAGTGATAGAAATAAAAGAGACGGAGAGATGACTTAGTTTTTCTCTGTGAAGGATAAGGATTTGGAGGCAGCAGCAGAGAATTCAGAAGATGAAAAAACAAATAAAAAGAAAAGAAGGCTAAGAAAATGCAATAACGAACCCTTTTAACACACACACACACACTCTCTCTCTCTCTCACTCTCCATATGTATTTTTTTTTTTTTTTTTTTTTTGTATATTTCTTGTGTATTTATTTTCTTTTGTGTTTTTGTTATTTGTTGCCTACACCTTTCTATCTCTCTTTCCTCATAATCACCATCATCATCACTTCTTCTTCTTCTTCTTCTTTTCCTTCTCTTCTTTCTTTCTTTTTTGTGCTCTCTCTCAGCAGCTTTCTTTCTTTATCACTCTAGAGAAGAAACACAAGCGCACACTTTCTCTGTATGGTTTCCTATAAAGCAAAAAAACTAAAAATAAAAAATAAAAATGAGGTGGTTTCCTCTCTGCCTCTCACTTCTTTTCCTACTTCTCTCTCTAGTATAGTCATTGTTATTATTGGAGCGAGAGGAGTAAAAGAGATGAACTCTATCTTATACTAGAGAGAGAGAGAGAGAGAGTATAAAGACTATTGTTATTTAGTTTTTGTAATTTTATGTTCTCTTAAAGTCACATGACACCTTTCATTCACTTTAACAAGCTTCTTCTTCTCCTTCCTATTCATTGCATGTGTAATCCACTCTCTCTTATTGCGTGTGGATATTTCTTAATCACATTTTAGATAGTTTATTAACCCTACCTTCCTAGTTTGTTTTTTATTGGACCGTGACGTCCACGCTCTCTACAAAGCATAATATGTATTTAATGTTATAATAATAATAATAATAATATATTTATAATATATAAAAAAAAAAATGTAATATTAAATATATATTAAATAAACATAGAGTGGGAGTCTCTGAATTAGTGAGTGACTTTTTTTTTTTTTTTTTTTTTTTTGCCAAAGTGTTAGTGAGTGACTTCATCGTCAATAAAATCTATATATCCGATTTTTTTTTTGTGTCGTTTGATTCGAGATTTGTCAATTAAAACGGGAGAAGATTTTCAAAATTGTCGTTTTATGTGTAACTTGTATATATATACAATTATTATTAGTTATGCACATTGAATATGGGTAATATATTATGTATTTATTTATTTATTTATTTATACACACATCACATAATGATTCATCTCCAATTTTCTAATTTCTAATGTGGAAATTATTTGTTCAATTAATGCTTTTTTTCTTCATTATGTTGTGAAAATGCTGCAAATTAAAAAAAATTCACGTTTTTTTTCATTTTCTTTTTTTAATCTCCTCAATCATAGTTGAATTCATTTTTGCTTAATTTATCTAGACATATGATTTTAGATCTATTTAGAAAATTACAACTTAATGAATTCAATTCATCCCATTGTACACGAATTTATAAAAATCACTTTTCATTTTAAGCATTTAATTAATTGATATTGAATTCATTTTTAAAATTATTAAATAATAAATTTGAATTACATTTAAAGTTAAATTAATTAAAAATATATATTAATTTTTATTATGAATAATAAGTAGTCTTGGTCATGATCAGGTTTGAAATCATAATCGAACCTATCAAAAAACATATCAAAATTGAAAATGTAGTTATGGTTTTGGTCTGGTTTCAAATTATTATTGTTTATGGTCCGATTCAGGTTCTATAAAATTTTAAACCAGAATCGAAATCGTCAGTTTGATTTTTATTCAAACCAGCTAAAACCTAAAAGTTTTGGGTTTTTAAGAGCAATTTTTATAAAATAATAATAATAATAATAAATTAATTTAAGTCCGATTCAAAATCGAATCAAAACAGTACGAATCAAAATTAAAATCAAACTGCCTATCTGTAATTTGATATTTATTCTATAAATTATTGAATCGAAATCATCGGTTCAGTTCCCATTTAGAACCGTGGTGGACTATATATAAGCATACAATTATTGATTAATTAAAGGTGATTTTACTATTCATGTGAAGACTTAAAGGAGTAATACAAAGGGTTTTTAGTGGTTTTAATTAGTTGTAGTCCAAGAAGGCGACAAACCTACTAGTGCATAGAGAAACTTAGACATTTGCTTTTAACAACAACAACATGTGTCCTTAATTAGGGTCACTTAAAAAGCATGGTTTAGGTGTGTGGTTGCTTTTGGTATTGGAACATAGCAAATTAAAATATAATTAATTAATTAATTAATTTGAATTAATATTTTGCTATTGCTAGCTAATTAAGCTAAGTTAGGGCACGTGAAAGAGAGAAACTGAACCTCTTTGGCCCACCTCTCTCTCTCCTTTGGCCTTTTGGCATTTGCCCTTTGGGCCCACAAATCTCCCCTTAAGTAAGTCTCCTATCAAGGTTTTATTATATAAAAAGAGTCTCTTAATTATAATTATAACTATGTTTAAACTTTAAAGTCTCTCTTTCTTTCTCTTTTGCAAAGCACAATCACTCTTTTTTTTTTTTTTTTTTTTTGCCAAATTCAAAGCACAATCACTCAGTCATGCATTTTTCTCCTTTTTTTTATTTGTTTCCAAAGTGTTTAATAGATTTAGGATATTATAATCTAGCAGTTAATGCATATCATATATAATTTTAACAATAAATTTATATTCAAATTTTCTCATTCAATATTAAAAAAAAAATTATTTGATAGATTTAAAAGATTACAATTTAGCAGTAAATATATATATAATTTAAATAATAAATTCATATTCAAATTTTATTTTTCAAATATTCAAAAAAGAAAAAATTTAAGAGTTTGATGGGTTTAGAAAGCATTTCTTTTTAAGTTTCACATTTAAATGCTATCTTGAACTTATATATAGAAATCCACTACTTATATATAGCTTATAAGCTAGCTCCTTTTGCCCTATTTGTTGTGCTTTTTGGTTAATTAGTGTATAGTGTATACTAATTAAGCTAAGTTCTAACAAGTAATTGCCTTTTATTTATTAGAACAAAAAGTAAATTATTGCTTGCATCCATGAGGAATCATTTTCTTTCTTTCACTATAGCTTTTAGGGCAGGAAAAGGGAAAGGGGTGGGATTATTAGTATTGGCACTTATGGTTCTTGCTATTATCATGGTATCACTAAGGCAGGTATAGCTCACTCTCTTTCAATTTGTATATACAAATTAGGTGTTTTTGTTTTTATTATAAATTAGATATGCTTTCAAATTAATTTTTTATTCTTGACAAATTTTTAATTTTTAACATTATAATTTATTTTTGTCAAATTAATGATGTGAAATATGCAAAAATTAGATGTGACATCTTATAATTGCAATAAAAAAATAGTATATATGTAAGGCTTGTTTAGTTTAATAATTAATCGGTAGCTGTTAGCATAGTTAAATGTTAAAAGATGATAATCACTAATTATATATGTAAAATTTGTTTAATTTAATAATTAATCGGTAGCTGTTAGCAGAGTTAAATGTTAAAAGATGATAATCACTTATTATATATATATACAAGACTTGTTTAGTTTGATGATTAATCGATAGCTGTTGGCAGAGTTAAATGTCAAAAGAGGAAGTTCATTAAGTAAAAGATCATTATTATTATTATTATTATTTTTTTTTTTTTTTTTGCCAAATAGTAAAAGATCAAATATTGACAATTGAAATTTTAACTTTTAATATTTTAATTATATATACAATTTTAAATCATTGGGTGCTTCAAATATTCTATTTGCTATCCAACCACATGAGGCCATTTTTTGAAAAAAGTACAGTAATAATAATCACTGCCAGTAATATTAATTTTCACCGACCAGAAAGAGTAATTATCATTACAATAAAAATGATTTATTGCAACGTTTTTATAGTGATATTTTTCTACAAGTCACTTAAAAAGGTAAAAATGACTATTGAGTCACGTTTTTAATAAATATCCTCAACTATTTTAACACTCTTCGGTAAAACAATTGGATTTATTCTGAATTTTATATTTTTATAATTATATTCTATTTTTTATTTTGTATCAAATTTACCTTAAATCATAATTATTAGAAAAAAAATTATTAATTAAAATGCTAAAAATGAAATTAATCTTTAAATTTATTATACTATATTATCAATTTTAATTTTAATTTTCATGAAGTGAATTGAATTATTTAATTCTGCAAACTTGCATTAGAATTTAGAGCTTGATCTATGCTCACCCCCCATTTGTACTTTTAAATCCAAGAGTAAAATGACAAGCTCAAAGCTATATGTTTGTAGAACTTTTATTTTCTCAATGAAGATAAAACATAAAAATTTCATCTAATTCAATATCCAATAAAAAAAATTATATATAAAAAAATAGCTAAAATGCTAATTATTTAATTTGATTTTTTTATCTGAGTAGAATCCTTAAGTGATATACAATTTATTTCGCAATATGAAGGATTGTGATTCGATTCAATAATTTTTTCAAAATTTGAAAAAGGAAATAATGTACCAAAACAAATGGTTTTTTTTTTTTTTTTTGCAATGTAAAACAAATGTTGAATATATAGACAAAAAGAGAATAAAAGCAAAAGAAAGGCCTTTAAAATTTAAGGAAATGACCATAATCTACAAGAAAAATGGGTGGAATTTTTTTTTTTTTTTTTTTTTTCAATGAAAAAATGGGTGGAAGTTAGCCTCATGAGTGGATGACTTTTGAAATTAGGGTACAAAAGGGAGAGGATAGAAAAGCATATAAAGAAGAAATACACAATTGCAATGAGATTGATAGTTGTACACTCTTATTATTAGATGACAAAGAAGAGAAAAGGTAGTATAGTTTTAACAACTTGTTCAAAGAATTTTATTTATATATTAAAAAAAAAAAAACACACATGTGATGATAGAAAATGATTGTGATTCTGAGAATGCATTGGAAAGAGACAACTATGGGACTTACGTATGTGAATCAAAGTCTGAAAAACGAAACCTAAAACATGTGTTTATGTAATAGCCTACAATTCATAAGTTAATGTGCTTGTATGCTATTATGACATATCCTTCCCTTTTTGCTAAATAGAACCCAATATTTCAAATTCTTTACGAATTGCATTAAAAAAAAATTATGACAATGCGAGTGGGCTAAAATTAAAACTCACCAGACTTCTAAAATTTTAGGTATAACTCAAATATTATTAAATCGATTTTTTTTATTTAAACTATAAAACAATTTATTATTAGTTTGATTCATTAAGAAATATTAAATTTGTTTTATATAGTAGTAAAGTGAGTTTTTTTAAGGAAATAGTAGTAAAATGATATTACATATGAGTTTTCGGTTAAATCTTGCATATACTTGGTGTATATGTCAATCTAATAAAATAAGAACATATGGAGCAAAAAATGATATTAGTATCTTTTTACTGAGTAAAAAATAGACAAAAGAGTTATATTGGCTAAAATATCTTATCACTCATTGGTTTAATGTATGAAATAAATATATACACTTGATACAGATAAAAAATTTCTTGAGTTTTCATATGTTATATTTCACTTCTCTAATCTAATCAAATGGAAATCATTCATGCTAAAATTATGGGATTTATAAGTACTAAAAAATCCTTATTTATAAATTAAATCTTAATCAATAAAGATGCGAGCAAACTCTCTTATCAATCAAATTAATTCTTAAAAGTTAATCAACGCTAAAAAATAAAAATATTTTAAAAATTAGTTTTTTAAAACATTATTGAGGTAATATCTATCGAATTTATCAAGATAAAATTGAAATCAATTCATAAGATTATCAACATATTATATTCGTACTTTTAACTTTTTTTTAAATAAAATCAAGATGAAAATTAAAATTTGATAAAACTCATCCTGCCTTATCCTATTGCACACCAAAGAAACAAAGACAAAAATAAAGTATGACTGCACTTTCTCACCATCTGCATTGGACTAACTTGCATTTGAAGAAAAAAGTCTACCAAATGGTCCTTTTCAGAAGAAGAGAGCACATGCACCTGCCCCATCATTTTGACGGATAAATCAACACAAACTATTGCAATCAAAATGATTGCATATGCTAATTCTTAATTTTTAATAAATAAATTTCACCTATATATATATATATATATATTTTTTGAAATAGTATGCAAGAAAATATTAATTGAGAAAAAGTTCAAGAATATTATCCTAATTTATACATTTAGGATGAAAATAAATTTCGTGTAATGTTATTTTGATTTTTTAATATATATTGCAATATAAATCATATAATTACATTATAAAGTTGGATATCATATCAAAACAAATAAATTATCAAATATTACAAATATATCTCAAAATTTTACATGTAAATAAGTCAAATTTAAAATCTCTTACTTCAATTTTAAATTTACTATTAGATTGAAGTATCGTTAACGAAAATAAATTGTGAAGAAGTGTTAAAAAAAGAATCCAAAAAATTAGGCATATAATTAATAATTAGGGCATTAGGTTTGTAGCTAGCCTAGGGGCCAAAGAACTTAAGCAATTAAGTCATTACTATCGAATCTAACTTTCACTCAAGGCAATTTAGTGCACCCTTATTAGGTTCCATGCGGGATGTGGCCAAAGATGACATGCATACTAAGTAAAAAGATAAATTACTAAAAACCTACTTGATTTAATATATATGTACACTTCTATTTTTATGTTTTTATAATACACTTTAATTGTTATACTAAAATTAGTGATAGTGATAGGTTCCTCATAGTATTAAGTAGGAGTGTGTAATCGATAAGTTTGATTTAAAATTAAATCGAACAAAAAAATTAAAAAATTAAATCTTTATTTTATTTTAATCGAATCAAAATTAAATTTTGTATAAAATCAAATCGAATCAAACCAAAAACATTGGCTTGATTCGATTCAGTTCGTTTAATCAGTTTGGACTATTTTTTTCTTTTATCTCTCTCTCTCTATATATATATATATATAATATACTGTTTTATATTATATATATAATATAATATATTGTATATATATATATAATATTTACATAAAAATATTAAAATTATATATATATATTAAAATTTCGGTCATTCGGTTCAAATTAAATTTTTTTTGATAAAAATCAAACTGAACCGAAATTTAATTCGGTTTACTATTTTAAAAATCAATTCGAATCGAATACTTAAAAAATCAAATCAAACTAATCGGTTCGATTCAATTTTTCAATTTCGATTCGATTTTGCTCACTCCTAGTATTAAGGACCTTATCCATCAAGTCCTTAAAAGAAAAAAGATAAATTATTATAATACTCCTGATATTTATCTTAATTAGCACTTTAATTCTTATGGTTTAAAATTAATATTTTTAGTCTCTTAATAAATTTAAATAAAAAGTATAAAATTTTAGAGGTTAAATTATTTTATAATATAGTAATTTATTTAAATTAAATGAAAAGTGTAATATTTCAAGAAATTAAAATATTTTGTACTAAAATATTTCAATATAAAATATTTTTAAAGGGTTAAAATACATTACATTTTTAAATTTTGAGGATAAAAGTGCTATTTAAATTAAAATGTCAATAACTAAAATTTAGTAAAATGTTTTTTGATTTTATATACAAAGATTAAAGTACTAGTTATTAACAAATGTCTGATACTAATGCTAATTTTTAAACAGTTGAAATTAATTTTTAAACAGTTGAAATTAAAGTGCTAATTAAAACAAAATTTAGAAATGTTATAATAATTTACTCAAGAAAAAATAATGATAATGTAAAATTATTAAAGATTAAAGTATTTTAAATATAATAATTTTAAATTTTAAAAATAATAAAAAATTTAAATTTTAAAAATTAATATATGTGAAATTTAAAATATCAATGATTAATTTTATTGATAAAGTGAATTTGACTTTTACCATTGAGACAAGATTCATTCAAAAGATAATTTCTATATATAGACTAAGTTTTAGGGATGCATTCTTAAACTCACTTTAGGAGAATTTAATTTTGATAGATATATAAACTTATTTAGAATATCTTGATAAAATTAAAAAGAAATGTGAACTAAAATGTTTGAAAGTTCATAGTATTCCTCTCTCTCTCTCTCTCTCTCTCTCTCTCTCTCTCTCTCTCTCTCTCTCTCTCTCTCTGTGTGTGTGTGTGTGTGCAGGAATTTCCTAATCTCCTTATGAAAAAAGTTCTCATTTTTATCCAAAAAAAAGATAGATCTGTTGAGATTATTTTTAATAGAACTTCTACATCTAAAGCTTTCTTCATCCATATCCCTTTTTCCTACACAATTCATGATTTCTTCTTATCCTCAAGAAGAAAATGTCCCAATTGTTGCATTCGACAAATATGGCAAGCCCATATATGCTTTTGAAAGACATAATCACTATTACTGGGATAAATGTGATTGTGATGATTGTTATCGATCTTCTCTGGAAGAAGGTGATCCTTACGGACATCCTCTCAAGAAAAAATATGTTTCTTCTGGATGTTCAGAAAAAGTTTATTGAAGAAGATATGATGATTATGATCCATCCATGATTGCAAGAATGTTAGATCCGAGCTATGTTCCTCCATCTGCTTCTGGTTTTACAAAACCATCTCTTCCACCTGATGAAAGAATAAAGGCTCATTTGCCTTGTTATAAACATGCCCTCAAAGTTTTAAAGAAAGAAGCCATTTTTGCTCCAATTTCACAGTGCTTCATGTATCAGCCATTCACTACTCAGTACGAAGAATAATTTTCTTCTTTAACTGATACAATAAACTCAGTTACAAATGTAAGTACCACTCCTTACATCAAGAATCCTACTGGAGTAACAGCAGAAGGAAAGCCCCTTTCTGTAGGACCTGCAGAAACTGTTCTTAATTGGCAAACTGATAATGCTCAGGCACATAATAGAGTTCTCAGAGAATTAAAAGCAAAGTTGAATTAATTTCCCATTAAGTCAATAGTCTGGATGCTAAGGTGACTAGTCAAGCCAAAGTCGCCCATAATTTGTTTCTTTCTCTTCAGACACAACTGGAAGTCAAAACTGAAGAAATTAAAGTCATGATGAAGGAAAGAAAGCTATCTGGAAGCTTCTATCGCAAGGAGGAAGAGATTGCTGATATCAAGGCTCAAATGGCAGCTCTAGAAAAGGCTATGAAGGAAGACAACTCTCACCCTTTTACCAAAAAACCCCAAACTAAACCACAAAATATCTTGCCAATTCCATCCACAGTTGAACTTTAACATTTTGGTTATTCTTATGAACCGCCAAAAAGAAAAACCAAGCCAACCACTTCAAAACTAGCTCCACAACTAAAATCAAACCCACAACCTTCCCTATCTTCTTCAGATGATTCCATGCCTACTAAAGAAAAGCCTTCATCCCAAACCAAAGTATCATTTTCTTCAGATTCCAAAAAAGATCCAATGAAAGCACCTATGGAGACGGAGCAAAAACCTCCATCTCAGTTTATGATAATCCCATAAATGAGTTCATTGATCAGTGCCTAGAATTTCCCAATAATGAGAAAGCTATCATGATTATTTAGAATCTTGAATCTAAAGACTCTTCTACTTCAGACTCATCTACTGATTTTGATGATATTTCTGATTCTGAACTAGAACCTGAAAAGCCATCTTTCATGGTAGAACCAGAAGTTTCTGTTGATCCTCCCAGATCATCTGTCTCAGAATTTCATGAAGAAGAGGAAGCAGAAAATATGGAACATGATCCTACTTCATCTGGTCCTACTTACACTTCAGTAAGTAGTACGTGGTATCCAAAAGTTCACACTGGCTCAACTTTGTATTTCACTTTGGATGACATTACTCCAGCATAGTATTCTTATAGGATCAAAGAGTTTCGTGCCTGGTTAGAAGTTCAAGTAGCCAAGTCAGACATCTCCGTTAGGTAAGCAATTGAAGATTTTGTTCACAGGTGTGTAGGAAAACTTCAAGATTGGTGGATGAATCTTGGAGACTTTGCCAAAGCACAATTATTATTCTCTTCAGTCCTAGAATTTGTTTGTCAGATTCATATTGAATTCGTGGGAATGCCTACTATGATGTTGAAAATATCAGAAAAGATTTCTTTAAAATGAAATGTTGCTCTTTACAGAAGAGAGATCTTGACAGACACTTTCACAATATGTCAAAGAAATTTTATGAGTTGAAAGGCATCAATAACTCCGACCTCAAACAAGCTTTTGTTACTTCCTTGCCGGAAACATTGTTAGCTTCAGTCTATACAACCCTTCAAGACAAAGAACAGAACTTGTATGAGTTAACTCTTGGTCAAATTTACCAAGTAGTTATGAGATCGCTCAATAGAATTTGTGACACCAACAAGTTGCTGAAACAGACTCTAAAACGTCACAAAGACCCAGCCTTGAAGAATACTTGTTATTGTCCTAATCTTTATGTTAAATGTAAAGAGAAGGATTGTGAATGTTCTTATAAAAAGAAGAAACATTTCTTCAAGTCAAAAGGCCATCATGGGAAGTTAAGAAGATCAAAGAAGGGTTATAAGTTTTTCAAAAAATGAAAGTTCAGAGGCAATAAGTCAGAAAAATGTTATTTATGTGGAAGAAGAGGACATTTTGCAAAGAACTGTCCTAACAAGCTCAGGCAAGCAGTAAAGCTTATTCAACACCTCCAGAAGATTACTTAAGTTGATTTGGATAATGCTGATATTGAATCTTTATTCTCAGAAGATGATAAAGACTCTCCAGAAAGTCATTTTGCAATTGATTATCAGTCTTCTGGTGATGAAAATGAGCACTATGATCCAGTTTATTCAGTAGATTTGTCTTCTCTAGCTATTCAAAAATCTCATCTAGTCCCTTCGGTCTATGTTTATTTGTTCCCAGAAAAATATTCAAGACCCATCAAAGCCGTGGCTTTCATAGATACTGGTGCTCACAGAACAATCATGAATCCAATTGTTCTCCCTGATGAATGTTGGAAACCTCACAAGGAATATTTCAGAGCAGCTGATGGAAATGTATTTGCTACTGAATTCATTACAAAAAGTCCAGTCAAAATTCAGTTTTTTCCTGGATGTCATATTTGGGATCATTGTCTTGGATGCTCACTCCCAAACAAAGACCTTGTTCTTGGATTTGATATATTTTGGAAGATGAAAAAACTTTATATCCTTTTTGATGGAATCCAATACAAAAAGTTTTTCTAGCCATACACATTCATACCATCCCTGTTTCTTTCTAAGCCAAACTCGGTCAAAAGTTTTGAAGAAATTCAGAATGATTTAGTCCAAAACTGTTGTGCAAATTCTCATACTGAGTTTACTCACCCTTTTCCCTTATGGAAAAATCCAGAGTTTTTTATTTCTCTTCCATTCAAACAAAATGAAGATATCAATCCAACAAAAGCTACTCATCCAGGAATGTCTCCTCCAGATTTAAAACTAGCAGTTGAAGAATGTTCTCAGCTTTTGTCTCAAGGATTAATTGAATCCAAAAAGTCTGATTGGGCATGTCAAGCATTTTACATCAATAATAGGTCAGAACAGATTCGTGGAAAAAAGAGGCTTGTCATTAATTATCAGCCTTTGAATCATTTCCTGAAGGATGATAAATTCTCATTGCCAAAGATTTCATCCTTGTTCACTCATTTGTCCTCTGCTAAGATTTTCTCCAAGTTTGATCTTAAAGCAGGATTCTGGAAATTGGGTATTCAACAAGAAGATCGTTATAAAACAGCTTTCTGTATTCCAAACCACCACTATTAATGGACGGTGATGTCTTTTGGTCGCAAGGTTGCTCCATCATTATTCCAGAAAGCAATGGTAAAAATCTATGAGCCACTCCTTCACAGCTCATTAATTTACATTAATGATGTTCTTCTGTTCTCTGAAGATGATGTTAGTCACAAAAAATTACTTCTTCAGTTTATGGAAATCACTAAACACTATAGAGTCATGTTATCTGCATCAAAAATGCATCTGGCCAAAGAAGAGATCTAGTTTCTGGGAATGGTGTTCAAGAATGATAAATATCACCCTGGTCCTCATATTAGCTCAAAATTGTTAAAGTTTCCAGATAAGGATCTGACTCAAAAGCAAATACAGCAATTTTTAGGAATTGCCAACTATCTCTGAGACTTTGTCCCCCATTTCATAAAGAAAGCAAATCCACTCAGACAGCTGTTAAAGAAAGATGCTCCACCTTGGTCAGAAAAGCATACCAAAGCAGTCCAAACTTTAAAAAAGGAACTACAGGATTTGCCACCTCTCCAGATTCCTTCAACAGGAAAAAGGTTACTACAGACAGATGCTAGTGATAAATTTTGGGGAGCAGTTCTCTTAGAAGAACGTGAAGGAAAAAGACATATCTGTGCGCATGCAAGTGAAAAATTCAAAGAATCTGAGCTCCATTATCACTCTACTTTCAAGGAAGTGCTAGCTGTCAAAAATGGAATCAAAAAATTTGAATTTCACCTCATTGGCCATCACTTCACTGTCCTTATGGATTGCTTGTCTTTTCTAAAGATGCTTCAATTCAAAGGAAAGATTCTTCCTCATCCTCATCTCCTCAAATGGAAAGAATGGTTTTCGAGATATAAATTTGATGTTGAGCACGTTAAAGGAGATAAGAACTTAATCCCAGATTTTCTCTCAAGACTAGAAAAATTTTCTCTTTCTCTGATTAGTTCCACAAAGGTACTCCCTTTAATTTGCATGGCTTTCTCATCAAGCACTACTTATCCTCTCATTAATGGTTTACCCCCATAAGTTCAAGATAATATATCTGAAAAAGTTCTTCATGAATTGGCTCACAGACAAACTTTTATGTATCAGTCTTTTCTAATTAGGAAGTTTGGAACTTTTTTCATAAGGAGATTAGGAATTCATCCTACTCATCCTTTTCTCAGGCCCTTTACTTTTATGAATATCTCAGTCAATAATTTTTGGATTTGGCTAGCAGAGTTTCTTGTGTTTCTATGGTATTTTTTGTCACATCTACTACATTGCCCTGGAGATTCGTCCTTTTTAATTCAGAACTTATCTGACTGTTCATAAAAGGTTCAATGAAAAATCCAAATTTGGTTACTTTTCTAGAATGGTTCACTCCATTGCAAGATTAGGAAAATCTCCTCACTGAAGAGTATAAAAAGTTTCAGACAAGTCAGTTTGTAGATTTAACCACTATCCTTGTTCTCCACAGAAAATGGACTCCCATTCATGTCTCATAGGATAAAACAGAGTTGCAAGTGACTCCCAAGTATTTTGCTTACAAGTCATATATGTTTTCCATGAGTAAAGATCTAAGGTAACATCCTGAAGATTTTACACAGTTTCAGCATTTCATGTGTGCAATGAACAATGTCTCTGCCAAAGAATTTTGGCCTCCAACAGAGCATGATGCCCCATAGATGGCATATCCACCAGAGTATTGCAAAGAGATAATGGATAAAAAAAAAGAGTGGAATAACCAGCTCAGAAGACAAATTTACTGTGGGACCAACAGACAAGCGGTCTATCCTCCTAATGATCAGTTTGACCCTGCAGAAAAATTATGAACACATCTGTTAATGGATTCCCAGGACCCATATGAGATAACAACACAGCAAACAGATGATGATACTGACTCAGGAAATGTGACTGAAAGTTACTAGAAGATGACTCAGACTCGGACCCAAATATGTCTCCCACTCATGAGCCTATTAACAAATAATTGTACTTTTACTTTTTCTTTATTAAAGTATGAATAGTATGTTTGTTGTAATAATTAAAGTCTTGTCTATATGAGTGTTGAGTACTGTGTATATCACGTGGTGCATGTATCACGTGTTAAGAATAATTCAGCTTCTCCTATATAAAGGAGCTCTGCTGTAATCTGAAGGCAGAAAACCCTTAAACACTACCTATTGTGAAACATAAGCTATGAGTTTCTAAAATTCTTACTCTCTTCTCTTCTGAATCTTTTTAATATTATTAAATGATCTACTGAGATCCATATCTGACTATTGATTTTTTTGAATGAATATCATATTTCATAAGAGGCCTAATATGTTAATGGCTTTGTTGAGTGTCAGTATTTGGATAGGACATAACTTGGAGTACGGTATTCATACATTTGGTATCAGAGCCTAAAGCAAGATCGTTTCATAATATTAAATTGATGAAAGAGGAGAAGAATTTCAATACAAATGGAAACACCACCAACCTGTCCTGTTGTTTCAGCTCCTATTACTCTATCTCCTTCTCCTTTTACAACTTCTTTCAGAAAAACTATTGGCAGAAAAATTGATTCTCTCTATGAAATCAATTATCTTTCTGATACCTGCAAAATCCAAGATACCTCTCTTCCTTTTATGAATTCTTATGATACTTATTCTAAAAGTAAATCTAATGTGGCCTTTTGCCACTGATATTCTTTGATCAAATAATAATAATAAAAATTATAAGCCTTCACGTGTCCTTTTATCATACAAAGTCATGCCCAAAGTTGAGAAAAGCATAGGCAAATAAAGATTATTAATTTTGTCGATTTGCCAAAAACTAATGGTAAGCCAAAGTCGTTGGCAAAAAAAAAAAAAAAATGCTAAGCCAAAGTCACAAATTTTATATCATAAAATTTGGTATATGTAATTCTACCATCAACAGATATAAAATTATTTTAAAAAAAAAATCTAGCCATTCAAGGCACATAGAAACAAACAATTCAATGTTGAAAATTAAATCCTAATCACGTAACAATAATAAAAGAGACCATGAAATACCTCTTAGAAGTTTAATACAAAACAATACTACTATGATTTTATGATTTGAAATTACGAACTCGCAGTTGTTCTTACACTCTTTAATCACGAATAAATCTCACAGAAAGAACAATTTACACGAGAATGAAGTCGTGCTAATAACGTATTATAAATTAACTTATTAGCACAACAGATCAAAAATAATAACAAGAAATATAAATCAATAAAATAAAGAGAGATAAAAAAATATATATAGAGAGAGAGAAAAAGGAGTTCCAAACTCTTATTATTAGATTAACCATAATTTTCCTTATGTAGAGGAATAACTAGAGTTTTGGTGTATACAACATTATTTAAATAGTTTTATATTATAATCTATTTAAAAAACATACTTAAGAATATTTAAGTAATATTCATATATAATAATTTATTTATAACAAAAACCATTTAATTATAAAGATTATTTTTTTCATTTTTCAATATTATAAAGATTATTATAATTAAATAAAGATTATTAAATTATAAAGATTATTTTTTTCATTGGCCGGAAAGTTAGACCAAAATCTTAAGGTTAGAAACCAATTTGACTTATAAAATTACAAGTTATTTATTTATTTATTTTTTTGCCAAGTAAGTTATTTAATTTTTTTATTTATTAGGTTTTGGCTGACATTAATCACTCTGAAATATCTAGTTTTAAAAATAAGTCTAAATCAACTGTTATTAATTTATTTTTTAAAATCTTTTAATGATTTTAATTATGTTAGTGAAAAAGGGAGATTTTTATTTCTCAAATAATATTTTTTTAATAAAAAACTTGAGATAACAATTATTAAAATTAAATAAGTCTTTTAAAATAACTAATTATAAGGTTCATTTATTTTCTGTAAATATTTTATTTTTTGAAATTAAATATCTCACGTTAAAATAAAACATAAGAGAGTATAAATTTTAAATTGAATTTGAGTATTTTTCACATAATATTGAGATTCATTTTGCATCATAACATCACGTGCTACCAATTTGAATTGCTAAGTGTGAACCATTAGGTGCAATACATAACTTCTTACATTTTAAATTAATATATTACTAAAATTAAAATTAATTATTATTGTAAAATAATTAAACAATAGCAATCTTAAATTTTATCATATAATAAATTTTACTTAAATCAACATAACAATCTAAAATTTATTATATATAATCTAAATTAATATTTAATAAATATTGGATTTCCAAATATAGTAGAGAACAACAATATTAAAATAATTTAATTTGTTATTGGAAAAAAAAATTCATAGGAAAGTTTTGATGGTTGTTGATATATTATTCTTTTATATATTTTGGTGGATATATTTTTTTTTGTTTTTGCAACTTTAAGGAGAATAAGATTTTTTTTAAAAAAAAGTTTAAAGACTAAAATAAAAGAAATATTCTTTTTTTATGTTAATTAGCATAATATGTTAACTTAATGATGAAATTACTAATGCCCGATCTTAAAAGTTCAGTAATAATAATAAAAAATATTAATTAAAACTTATTTTTTTAATTATAAAAAAATATAATTTTAAAACTTTATAAATTATTACTCAAATAAACATTAAATTCAAGATATATTTGATTTTTGATTTATTAGGAAGTTCAATGAACCTTTAATTACACAATGAGAGTTTATTTTTTATCATAATTTTATCACATCTACTAATTTCATCAATATTTAATAAATAGAAGGACTCAATTCAAAAGTTTATACTACTTGTAAAATAGAAATGCTAACTATCCATTAATATTTGATTTGCAAGACATTGATAAATGATTTTCCTTTTTATAAATCTAATTTGCCTTTTAATTCAACTATAGGTGAGCTTTAATATTTTCTCTTCTCTTGAAATCTTTTGATAATACTTTTATGATTTGTAAAATTCAAGTTATAAGATTGCAAATTTCAATCTCATTTTTTAAAAAAAAAAACTTATTTCAATCTCAATTAATCTGAAATAAATAAATAAATAATTACCATTTTTTAGCTTTCTGTACAACATTAAATAATATAGTGGAGCAAGGTATTTATTTATAAATATTAAGAGACATTGGATTAGGTAATTAACTAATTATAATTATTGTGCAATTGAAGTTCAGAAGTACCTCATCTATTAATTCAACCATAACATGGATCACAATAAATACGTAAATGAATCAATATACTCGTGAATTATTTGAATTCAGCTCGTAAAATAGTCGAATTTGACTCGATTATGATAAAGTCAAGCTCGAGTTTGAATAGTTTGAATAACGAGTCGAGTCGAGTTCAAGTATTATAATGCTCAACTCGATTAGCTTGTGAGTCTAATTGAATATTGAGATTTTATATAATTTTAAATATATTTTATTTTATATATAATAATTTATTAATTTGATCTCGAGTTTGAGCTGATTTAAGTTTTTTTAGCTTCATTTTGATATTAATAAATAATTTATTTTATTTTTTTTAATATCAATCGAGCCTAATCGAGTGAGTTCAAGTATTTCGAGTATCTGTATGAGCGGAGCTTGAGTTTTTAAAATGAAAACTTGATCGAGCTCGAATTGAGTTTTGAGTTTTGAGTTTTTTAATCGAGTCGAACTCAAGTTTAGCATTGTTTTGTCTCAACTCGCTTAGCACTGTTTCGAACTTGACTCGGGTCGATTACACTTATAGAGCACAATGCACTAAATTGACTATTACCTTGCCCTCCTCAAATTCAAACACCAACTTCTTATACTTTTTAGAAATTAACTGCTTCCGTTTCTTTTTATTTGTTATTTTAGAAAATTTTTGTTTAAATTTATTTGTTATTTTAAAAAATTGAAGAAATATATTATTATTATTATTATTATTATTTTTATTTTACTCTTATCCTTTGTTATCTACACTTTTATACTAAATTAGTGTTTGATAAGCACTTAAAATTAAAATTTTTAATACTTAATTGTTTTAAATTATTTAGTAACATTTATCTTAAAAAATTCAATCAAGCTAAAAATTATTTAAAATAATAAGTTAAAATTTACACTTAATATAATAAGTGATTAAATTTTTTAATATTTTTATAATTAAAAAATTATGTCATTTATATTATTTAACATTTAATTTTTAGTTTTATCAAATATAGTCTAAATGCTCAATAACTTTATATATTTTTATTAAAAAGGTAATTTAATCATATATAATTTAGTCTTTACATATAAAAAAGAATAGAGGGAGTGTCAATTATTTAGTGTATTATACCTTTTTTTTTTCTTTAGGTTAATCTAAAACTCAAACTATTAAGTATTTGCGTTTGAATTAAGTATTTGCGTTTAGGATTAAGTTCTAACCTACTTTTGAAAATTGCGTTTTGAATTATTTTCTTTTAAAAAAAAATTAATTGTTTTTTATAAATCATGGTTTAAAAAAGTAGAAAATATTGTTGTGGAATTCGGGTTTTTACTTCCACCAATAATAACAAATTCACCTTGCAACTATTGCACAGGTGAATAGAGTGAGAACGATTGTACTAACAAATCACCACAAGGTAAATTCCCAGGAAAGAGAGGTGGGTCACGAATGACACTCTTAAGTAC
>CATKHJ010012659.1:0-19632 GCA_949750685.1 Vernicia montana | reverse complement strand
ATCTACATCAATTCGAGGTGATTTGCAAAGCCTTGGGTCTCCGCCCCACTGTAAGGATGTTTCAATGTTTTTTCAAATTTATTCGCTCTGGTGACAGACGGGTATGGTGCACTGGTTCAAAGTCTGGGCGTAATTTATTTGTGAATAAGCCTAATAAGGTAAATAACTGGCATACAAAATTTGCCACAGTGGTGATCAAGGAATAGTTTCGAGGTGGTGAGGGCTTCGGCTTTCGAGGCGCTCTCCAAGTTCCTGTTGTTTTCAGTCTCCCCGATATCCCTATAAACCTGCTTCTTGAAGAAATTATGGCTATGGATACCCTTGTAAAAGACAATTGTTCTTATGATATGGGGAAGCTTGATTTTGCTTCTCGCATCAAGGATGCACGAGGTAAGGCTATACATCTCGTCATTAAGGATATTAGGGGTGAGTTTTCACCTCTTTCTAACATCATTTTTGCTTAATTAGTTTATTTCTTTGTTGACTTTTCCTCTTTTGTTTTTGCAGTCAGGCTTACCAATAAAGATAATTCCTACAAAAAGATTCACTAACTATCAAAGGCCTTAAGTCTAACCCCTTCACCTTATAATGAGGCTACTTTCCTCCCCATTTTGGTGGAGCGAACTGGCGAGCTCCAGACTGCCAATGCTTCTGACTGAGGTAATGAGTCATCTACTGGGTAGAAACGAAAGGCCTCCTCTTTTTCGACCAAGCCTATCCCTAAAAAGAAGAGAAGGCTAGTAAAGGCAACTACTGGGAGCACTTCTCATACTAAAGCCATTGTTACAGCTGCTCCTGTTGGAAAGTCAGTGATTGAGACTTCTTCCACTTCAAGGGCAGCAGGCGAGATGGCCCCCTCTATGGTGACTACTCTGGCCCTTACAACTGTACCACCTCCAGATCCTCCAATTGCTATCTCCAGCAATGGCGAGGACGTGCTCCCAGTCTCCGAACTCATCTGCAAATCAACAGGTGATTCTTCTTCCTCTTCTAAGCGGACTACTTCTGACCCCTTCAGAGACCGACTTTATAATAGTGACATTTTTTATGTTATAGTTGAAAGAACCCGCGAAAAGGTTCCACCTCGTCAAATTTTTGACGAGGTTATGCAGATGGAGACTACTCTTGTCGACAAGCCTTCTATCCCTGATGTCCCAGAACCTGATCTAGGTATGTTTTTTTTGTCTGCGATGAGTCTCCTCAAACATTCTGCTGTGATGATCTCTTCAATTTAACAGGTTTTTCATGTTTCTTTTTTTTTTTTATTTGCATATTGTCTTTTTGCTTGGTGCTAATTTTTCTATCTACCTCTTTTCAGCAATTGAAAGTTCAGAGAAAACAGCTACTTCCACTCCTACAATCCTTCTTCCACAAAGTGTCTCATTGGATGACTTTATGGATGAAATGGATCAAGTTGATAACTTCGTTCCTTCCTCCGCACTTCCCATCTCCAACCCTGATTTGCTTTTTCAAGCTGGGATAAATGACATGAGGTCTGCCTCAGTGATTGTTAGGGAAGGAGAGGAAGATGTGGAGGCTGTAAGGGATCCTGTGGTAGGCAAGGTCCCAGGTGGGATAGAAACCGAAGCTACCCCAATACTTGAGATTAATGAGGTTGAAGTGAGGGAACCGGAGCTGCCTCAAACCAAGCTCGTATCTTCACCACCTCATGGTGATATCTTGAATAAGGGGACTTCGTCCGCCACTGAACCTGCAATGGACGAGGCTTCCTTTGTTATGGAGTCTGCTTTTCCTGAGCAGCTGCTGGTGGACTCCGAATCAACTCTTGATGAGGTATATATATTTTTGATATATTATTGTGCCTTTCTTACTTCTTCCTTCTCATCTCTAATCTTTATTTTATTTTTCAGTTGTCGAATTTGAATAAAAAGGTTGGAGAAAAATTAACAGAATTCACCCGTTATCGTTCTGTTGTGAGAAGGAAGTTTTCTTCTAATTAAGACATTATCCATAAATAGAATGCAACGATCTCATCTCTTCAACTTTCTTATCAAGAGGTGACAAAGAAGTTGAATCTGGAAGTTGCCTCCTTGCAAGCTGCCTTGGAGGAGGAGAAGAAGAAGCAAGTTGACATGACTGAGTTGGAAAGCTTACGGGTTGAGGCAAAGAACTTGGTTGGGGAGAGAGATCACTACAAGGGTCTCTTTACCCAGAAATCTGAGGAATTGGAATGACTGTCTGTTAACTTGAAAGCTAAATTGTTAGACTTTGAAGCTGAGGTGAAGAGCAAGGATTCTGATCTTCTGGATCGTCAGAAGGTAATAGAAGAGCTCTGATCTGAAGTTGAGAAGCTGCAAGCTAAGATTTCTGACCTCGAGGAACGAGTTAAGGACTATCTTGAATTGATGAAGAACTTTAAAGTTACGGAGAAGCAGATTGCCGATCTCAAGGATAAACTTAATAGCTCTGAGTTCCTTCGCAAAAAGGCTGAAGACCAGAAGGCTTCTGTTATCTATGACTTCTTAGCTTCTTCGGAGTATAAGTGTCGTTTGGCCTTGGACTCCACTGTAAGGGCGATAATTTGCTATAATATGGCTATCGACGTTTGTGCTGTTAAGTTCCCTAAGGTTCTAGCTCATGTACCGAAGCGTATGTTCGTTCCTACCAGCTCAGCTTCGTCTCCTCCTACTGTTCCGAACTCTCCGCAGCCTCCGACCTTATGATATTTTCTCTCTTTTTTTTCATATATATATATATATGTGTGTGTGTGTGTGTGTGTGTGTGTGTGTGTGTGTGTGTGTGTGTACATCTTGTAATTAATTCAGCAATTAATACAATTTCATTTTTCTTTCACTATTCTGCCCATTTACATTTATGTAGCTTGATTTATTAAAAGCATACTTAGTTTCTTTTTACTGCTTTAGTTGACTTTGTCCTCGCGCCACTATGCTTTTGTTATTTTACTTGTTTGTTTCCTTGATGGCAAACTGTCTTGCTGAGGTTATTGTTCTCTCAGTAGAGAATCACCTCGTGTTCGTTTGCTGGGTCTTTTTTCTCTTTAATAGCAATTTTGTTGTGCTATAAAAGATTTTTAAGGTCACTTGTTGCTCAGTTCGACTTCGTTTGTGTCTAGGTCTTTCACTCTCTCAACAGAGAGTTGCCTTGCAGACTTTCGCCTAGTCTTTCCTAGGTCTTTTTGCCTCGTAGTCTTTCGCTTAGCCTTTTCTAGGTCTTTCACTCTCTCAACAGAGAGTTGCCTCGCAGACTTTCACCTAGCCTTTCCTAGGTCTTTCTGCCTCATGGTCTTTCGTCTAGCCTTTCCTAGGTCTTTCACTCTCTCAACAGAGAGTTGCCTTGCGGACTTTCGCTTAGCCTTTCCTAGGTCTTTTTGCCTCACGGTCTTTCGCCTAGCCTTTCCTAGGTATTTCACTCTCTCAACAAAGAGTTGCCTTGCGGGCTTTCGCCTAGCCTTTCCCAGGTCTTTTTGCCTCATGGTCTTTCGCCTAGCCTTTCCTAGGTTTTACTGCCACGCGGACTTTCTCCTAGCCTTTCCTAGATCTTTTGCTCTCTCAACAGAGAGTTGTTTTTTTTTTATATATATATTTTTGGAGGAAAATAATAACTTTATTGATAGAACTTCTTAAGATGCTGAATATTCCAAGTATGTGGAACTTCGACATCTTGCATTATTACAAGTTTGTAAGTAGCTGATCCTATCACTTTTTTAACTTTAAAGGGTCCTTCCCATTTAGGTACGAGCTTGCTTGTTCCTTCTCTTTTGTCTGTAGCTTCCAAGTTTCTCATAACTAGCTTTCCTTCTCTGAATCTTCTAGCTTTTACTTTCTAATTGAAGTAGCTTGCCGCTCGTTGCTTGTAAGCAGCCATCCTGATACTTACCTTTTCCCGGAGTTCTTCTAAGAGATCTAGATCCAGTATTCTTGCTTCGTTATTGTCTTCACAATTTGTGAAATGGATCCTTCCACTGGGTAAACCGAGATCGACTGGAATAACAGCCTCGCTGCCATATGTTAGACAAAAAGGAGTCTCTTCTGTAGGTTGTCTTAAGATAATTCGATATGCCCATAGAACATGATGAAGTTCATCTACCCAGCTTCTCTCATATGAGTCTAGCCTTCTTTTTAATCCCTGAAAGATTGTTCGATTGGTTACTTCGGTCTGTCCATTTGACTGAGGATGGGCTACTGAGGAGAAGTGCTGCTTTATATTAAGCCCCGAACAAAAGGTGCTTACTTTAACATTGTCGAACTGCTTTCCATTGTCTCTGACGAGTTGATACGGTACTCCGAACCTGTATACAATACTTTTCCACAGAAAATTTATCACCTTTTCAGCTGTTATTGTTGTGAGCGGCTCTGCTTCTACCCATTTGCTGAAATATTCAACTGCTATAAGAATGAATTTTCTTTGTCCCGAAGTTGTTGGGAATGGTCCTACTATATCTATACCCCATTTTGCAAAAGGCCATGAGGTAGTAATTGGCATTTTGTTCTGCTGCAGGGACATGTTTCCCTCGCTCAAATTTTTGGCAAGAGGGATATTTTCTAACGAAAGCAATGGCTTCTTCTTTCATTCTGGGCCAAAAATACCCTTGTCGAACTGCTTTTACTGCTAACATTTTTCCACCGACGTGCATTCCTCAACACCCTTCATGAATTTCCCTCAAGACATATTCTGCCTCGCTTGGTTTTAGGCATCTTAGCCATAGGAGAGAGTATGCTCTTTTGTAAAGTATGTCATTATGAAGAGAGAAGTGGGCACTTCGGTGTTTCACTTTCTTAGCTTCTTTAAGATCTTGTGGTAATTCTTTTTTTTTGAGGTATGCTTTAATTGGATCCAACCATGTTAGTTCTTCATTAAGCTCCATTACCTCTTCTCCTTCTTGAATGCTTTGATGTCCCAAAGTCCCTATAAAGATATTCTGTGGCAGTTCGATTGGGTGCGTTACTGCAAGTTTGGAGAGGCTATCTACTTTATTATTTTGGTTCCTTGGAATCTTGTGAATTTGCAGCTTGACTCCTCGATCTACCATTTTCTGAATTACCTCTCTGGTTTTCTCTAGATATTTGATCATGGAAGGCTCTTTAGCTTCGAACTCTTTTTCTATCTGCCCGACGACGAGCTGGGAATCACTGTAAACTTTTAGCGATATTAAACGAAGATAGTTTGCGAACATTAGTCCTTGGATTATTGCCTCATATTCTGCGATATTATTGGTGGCCTCGAATCCAAGTTTTAAAGCGTATTCTATCATAAACCCCTGCTTGTTTTTTAAGACTATCTCGATGCCACTTCCTTCTTTACTACTAGCCCCATCAACAAATAGTTCCCAGCTTAATTCATCTTCACAGCTTAATTCTTTTGGTTCTGGCCCCCTTATATATGTCCCTGGTTCAGCTTCTGTGACTTCGGTGCCGAAGGAACATTCAGATAGAAAATCTGCAAGTGTTTGCGCTTTAATGGCTAATCTAGCTCGGTACTATAACCCATGTTGACCCAACTCCACCGACATACACAACATTCGACCTAATGTCTCTGGTTTATGAAGTGTTTTTTGTAGGGGTTGGTCAGTCACTACTATACCCTGGTGTGCTTGTAAATAAACTTTGAATTTTCTGGCAGATAAAACCAAGGCATAAACTATTTTTTCCATGGGTGAGTAATTCAGTTCGGCTCCGTGTAGAACTTTGCTGAAGTAATATATTGGTCTCTGTACCGATCCCTCTTCTTTAACTAGTACCGAGCTGATAGCTTGTTCCGAAGCAGATAAATAGATGAGCACTTCTTCTCCTAGTAAAGGTCAGCTAAGCACTTGTTCTGAGCTGAGAAATATTTTCAGCTGATGAAAGGCATATTGGCAGTCTTCGGTCCATTCAAAAGTAACTGCCTTTCGTAATTTTTTGAAGAATGGAAGGTATTTTTCAGTTAATTTAGACAAAAATCGACTCAGAGCAACAATTCTTCCTGTTAACTTCTGTACCTCTTTGATATTACGAGGTGCTGCCATTTCTAATATTGCTTTCACTTTCTCTAGGTTCAGTTCAATTCCCTTTTCACTCACCATATACCCTAGAAATTTACCTCCTTGTATGAAAAAGGCACACTTCTCTAGATTCAGCTTCATGCCATACTCATCCATGACCTTTATTACCTCGTTTAAATCCTTGAGATGTTCTTTGAAGCTTTTGCTTTTGACTATCATATCATCTACATAGGCTTCTAAATTTTTCCCTAGCTGGTTTTTGAACATCTTATTTACCAGTCTCTGATAGGTTGCTCCCGCATTCTTTAGACCAAAAGGCATAGAGACGTAATAGTAAGTCCATTTTTCAGTTATGAACGAGGTCTTTTCTTCGTCCACTGGATACATCCTTATTTAATGGTACCCTTGTTTTGCATCTAATAAAGACAAATATCCATACCCTGCTGTTGAGTCCACCAGTTTATCAATCATTGGTAAGGGGTAGGAATCCTTTGGATAGGCTTTATTCAGATCTGTAAAATCTACACACATTCAGTAAGTCCCGTTTGACTTCTTTACCAGGACTACGTTAGCGAGCCAGTCTGGATATTGCACTTCCCTGATAAACCTAGCTTTCATCAATTTATCTACCTCTTCATCTATCACAGCTTGTCTTTCCAGACCGAAGCATCTTTTCTTTTGTTTTACTGGTCTATGTGAGGGGTTGACATTAAGGTGGTGAGTGATGATGCTTGGGTCTACCCCTTTTATTTCATCTGAAGACCATGCGAAGCTAGATAGACGTCCTGATAGAAATTGGCGAGCCTGATGCTTTTGTTCACCCCTTAAGGAGGAATTAATTAATAAGTACCTTTCCGATCGTTCTCCTCCCATTGGTATTTTCTCCAATTTCTCTACCGGTTCAGTTCTCTGCTCCGAAATTCTGTATGCTGGTTCAACCAAGGCGACTTTTTCTGCTGAATGTAAGGTGGATACATTTTTTTGCTTTTTTCGCTCTGGCTCTCCTCTGTCTTGTGTCCCATAGACATATATTTCTCCCCCATCTGGTTTGGGGATAGTCATTTTGAGTTGTCTGATGTTAGTTGATGCATCAAAGTCATAAAGGAGAGGCCTTCCGAACACAATGTTGTAGCTCAGTGGTAATCTTACTACCACAAAATTTGTCATTACTATAACATAGTTCGGGGTAGAACCTACTGTAACAGGTAACCTCGCGATCCCAACTACTAGTATTTTCGTTCCATCTAGAGTGCGAACCAGATTCCCAATGTCCTCTAGATCACTCTTTTTTAGTCCCATCTTAGCATACGCTTCAGCTGTGAGCATGTTTACCGAACTGCCATTATACACTAATACCCTTTTTACCAAGAAATTGGCTACCACTGTTTGGATGATTAGTGAATTTGAGTGAGGGTGTCTGATTTGGCTTCCATCCCCTCTTATAGTTGGTACTGGACATGCATTCCAAAAGACGAACTCAGGTTCCTCACTCTTCCTTTGGAAGGCTTTACGTTGATTTTGCTCATTACTACTTCATTTGGTCCACCTGTTAAGCAATTAATGACTCCTAGTGACCCATCATTAACAGCTTGCTTCCCTTTATCTTTGTTGGCTTCGCTCTAATTACCCTTTACGAAGTTCTTCAAGTATCTCTGGTTGATTAATCTTTCAATTTCTTTCAGTAATTGCCTGCAGTCATTGGTGTTGTGACCATGAGTGTTGTGAAATAGGCAATATTTATTTTTATTTTGCCATTTTGGTGGGGTAAACATTGGTTGTGGGCGAGCCCAAATATCCTGATCCTTAAAAGTTGCGAACACCTCTGCTGGGCTCGCATTTAGTGGAGTTAATTTGGTCAGATCTAAGGTATGGGGTGGTTTGTTCTTCTCACTCCTACCTCTTTTATTTTTCCTACTGGGCTTTTTCGGCTTCTTGGTTCTGCTTTCTACTTTAGGACTTTCACTTGCCCTTCTTTTCTTAGCAAACTGATTGATAGAGTATGCATTATCTTGTCTAATGTA
Organism: Vernicia montana; assembly: GCA_949750685.1. Lineage (NCBI taxonomy): Eukaryota > Viridiplantae > Streptophyta > Magnoliopsida > Malpighiales > Euphorbiaceae > Vernicia > Vernicia montana. The sequence continues at coordinate 11,649 of CATKHJ010012659.1, read as the reverse complement.
TTTTTGGGCAATGGCCATAGCTTCTTCCAGGGTGCGAGGTGCATGTCTGCACAATGTTTTGAAGTAATCTGTATGAAAGGTTTCATTTTGTAGGGCTTCTACTGCCCTAGGCTGGTCGAGCTGTGTGACTTTTAAAGCCTCCCTATTAAAACGAGCTACATAGTCTCTCAAGGGCTCTCCTTCTTTCTGTGTTATAGTCTCGAGACTTTGCGTTCGTTTTTCCACTGGAATACTAGCTGCGAATCTCTGCATGAACTGAGTGGCGAGCTGCCCAAAACTAGTGATACTTTTTTCTTCCAATCCATCGAACCATCGAGTGGCTGCTCCTTCTAGAGATCCTCTGAAGGCACTGCATAGGACCTCGTCACTTTCTGTCTGCAATTCTACCGCATGTTTATAATCTATAACATGGGCTCTTGGATCAGTTTCACCACCATATTTTTTTCAGGTTTGGTGGTTTGAACTTACTGGGCATTCTGTATTCTTGTATGGACCTAGTGAAAGGAAATTTTAGGGCCAATTTGAGATTTTTGTCTAGAGACTTTTTATTTTTATCCTCAGCAATTTTCTCTAGAAACTTTTTAAGGGTTTCTTTTATCTCTTCATCCCTTTTTTAGCTCATGATCTCCTGACTGGAAGACTCGGAGAGAGATTCTCCTTCCCTTCTAGTCCTCTTTTTGGATTGTCTCCTTTCCTTGGTCCTGCTATCTGGGTAAGCCCTGTTTGAACGCCGAGGATGGTCTTCCTTACTTCGATTCCTACTGGCTGTCTGATCACTTCGCCCTTGGTTGGGATTTTCTTTTTCAGCATTATCACCAAGTATGATGGTTTTTGATCTTACTCTTTCCCTACTTTTTTTAATCATACGATCTTGGTTTCGTGTTTCTGATGGTATTTCTTCGAAGTCGAGTCTTCGAGTAAGATTTGCTCCTAGTATTACTTTGGTGTTTGCCTGGATATTGATTGCCGAAGTAGTTTGAAGAGTTTGTAGGGTGCTTAGCAGCAATTATAAGGCCAACACAACCTTAGGAGTTAACAGGACGGACTGATTCCCACTCTAAACTGTGACTATGACACTCAACTGTTGCAGCGTAGATGCTACATTAGTATTTGAGGTTAGTCCGGGCGGAGTGACATGGGTCTCAGCATGATTTTTCACCCCTGGGTGGATTTGGGAACTTCTAGGATCTCTGGGAAGGTTTTCCCGATTATTATTATCTTTCGGAACCATACTTCTTGATTAAATTCTTCTATAGGTCACGAAGTTTGAGAATATTTTGGAAAGATTTCTAACTAATCATTTCCCACAGATGGCGCCAATCTGATAAAGTTAATTCCAGCCGAAGTAGAATAGTTTCACCTTGCTTGAATCTGGTTAAAAGTTGGTGCGACCTGTAAGAAGAAACAAGAGTCAAGTGGGCTAGGCGGGGTGCCTAGCAATGCCACTCCGACGATTAAGTTAGATGATTGATTCAATTAAGAAGATTAAGAACAAAAATATTTGCACTTGTTTGTGTATATGTCTATGTACCTTAGATGGTTGATTTCTTGAGGTATTTATAGGATATAAATCCTTACATGAACTAGATATAAATTTCCTTGATCGGTTCGGATTTGGAATGGCATTGAGCATGATTTCAGCTTCCTACATGAAAATGAACTCCGTTCCATGGTAGCCTGATATTTACCTTTATTGGGCTTTTAAGTATATTGGATTGGACCGAGCCCAACTTACTTCATAGCCCAGTTCGGTATATTTTGTCCATTATCAAATAAGTATATTGATTCATAAAATTATAAATAAAAATACATATAACTTATATTTATTATTAAATTATATACACATTTATTCACAAATTTAAACTAACAGAATTGGCAAATTTATTAAGAGTTTGTTTGGTATTGAGTTTAAACTTACTTTTTCAAAATTGCATTTTAATTTTCTATTTTTTTATTACTTTAAGTAAATTATAGTTTGGAAAAAGTTAAAAAATATATATTTTTTTCAAAATTATGATTTTCTAAACTCTAAATTCTCAAACACACTTTGCCAAAAGCTATCTAACCATATTGCCAAACAGACACTAAATGAGTGTCCAAAACAAGCTTCAATAAGCTTTCAGGAGAGGTCAGAAACTTCAAGCGGCCTTATGACAATTTTTATGATTATAAATATAGTTACTATTGTTGGGCCCATGGTACCAAAATGCAGAATAATAATAATCAATAAAAATAACACCAGCAATTTAACGTGGTTCACTCTTAATTTTGGGCTACGTCAACGGGACAAACTCCTAATAAAACTTCCACTATTACAAATAGTAGGCACAAGAGAGTCTTCTCTAAATTAAATCTAGAGGCAATACAATATTAAAATGAGATCTCACCAAAATAATAATACTCACAGTGTTTCCCAAAAATACCCCAAAGTATTTTTTTCACTATTTTGTCACTCCCCTTCTTAGGAACTATTTCTAAAAATAATAAAAACACTCTCACAATATTTTTATTTTTTAGAGAACTTCTCTGGCTTACTTTCTTTCTCTCTATACCAATTCTTGTTGCATGAGTTTGCCTATTAATAGGCAAATTCATGCAACTATCAAAGAGTAAGCCAATTCCAAATGGAACTATCAAAGAATAGGCAAATGGAATTGGCTTGCTCAAGAGTCAAATTCATGCAACAAGTTTCAAAGGTCCGCAACGAAATTCAGTGCAGACTTTTCTTTTCCAACTTTTTTTTTTATTTCAAATGTGGGCCCTCCATGTCGGAGGGTCTCACTTAACAAATCTCCCCCACCCAATTATATGGAAGGCTCCACCATTCCTGCAGCTGATCGACAGAACTCGAACTTCTCCCTAGGTAGAACTTTTGTCAACATATCTGATCTATTATCATCTGTATGGATCTTTGTCAGCTGTAATAGCTTCTTCTCCAGTACATCCCTGATCCAGTGATATCTTACATCAATATGCTTTGATCTTGAATGAAAGGAGAAATTCTTTTCAAAGTGAATAGCACTCTGGCTATCACAAAACAGCTGATATCTGTCTTGTTGCACACCAAGTTCATTTAAGAGCTTTTTCATCCACAACAACTCCTTACACGCTTCTGTTGCTGCAATAAACTCTGCCTCAGTAGTAGAAAGTGCAACACATTTCTGTAGCTTAGATTTTCATGACACAGCTCCCCCTGCAAATGTAATCAGATAACCAGATGTAGACTTCATTGAATCTATATTGTCAGCCATATCTACATCTGTGTAGCCAACTAGCACAGGCTTGTCCTTTCCAAAGCATAAGCATACTTTGGAAGTACCACGAAGATACCTGAAAATCCATTTTACTGCAACCCAATGTTCCTTACCAGGGTTTGAAAGGAACCGACTCACTACTCCAACCGAGTGAGCAATATCAGGCAGTGTACTCACTATGACATACATCAAACTTCCAATTGCTGAAGTATAAAGAATCTTATTCATTTCTTCCTTCTCCTCGTCTGTAGAAGGGCTCTATTCAAAACTTAGTCTAAAGTGATTAGCAAGAGGACAACTAATCGTTTTAGCCTTGTCCATATTAAATCTCTAAAGTACTTTTTTAATGTACTTCTCCTGTGATAACCATGTCTTCTTGGCGTATCTGTCTCTGATAATCTACATGCCAAGAATTAGTTTTGCTGGCCCTAAGTCTTTCATGACAAAAGACTTACTTAGCTGCCTTTTCAAGCTGTTGATTCTGGAAACATTACAGCCAACAATCAGCATATCATCCACATAGAGTAATAGAATAATGAAATCATTATCAAAGAATTTCTTCATAAAAATACAATGGTCTGAAGTGGTTTTCTTATAGCCCTGCTCCCCCATAACTGACTTAAACTTCTTGTACTATTGTCTCGGTGCTTGTTTCAAGCCGTAAAGGCTTTTCTTCAATCTACAAACATAGTCCTCTTTTCCTTTTTCTTCGAAACCCTCTGGTTGCTCCATGTATATCTCTTCTTCCAAATCACCATGTCAGAAGGCAGTTTCACATAAATTTGCTCAATCTCCATATCAAGACTTGCTGCTATCCCCAGCACAGTACGAATGGATGTCATTTTCACAACAGGTGAAAATATCTCATCAAAATCAATGCCTTTTCTTTGGTTGAACCCTTTAACAACCAATCTGGCTTTGAATCTTGGATGGGAACTGTGTTCTTCATGCTTGATTTTGAACACCCATTTATTTTTTCAAAGCTCTTTTGCCTTTAGGCAACTTCAACAGTTTAAAAGTTTTATTCTCATGCAAGGACTTCATCTCATCTTGCATGGCTTCAATCCATTTTTGTTTTTGTTCATCATCCATAACTTCTTCAGAGTTCTCAAGTTCTCCCCCATTAGTGAGTGATACATACTCATTTGCTGAATATCTGATAGAAGGTTGTCTTATTCTATCACTTCTCTTCAATGGAACTGGGGAAACCATAGGTGCTGGTGGTTAATGATGAACTTCATCATCATTGTCATCATCCGAGTCATCTTCAATGGGAGCATCATTTATCTCAGGCTGAGCATCCTGAGCTTCATCTCCAACTTCTCTCAGCACCGTTGTTGGAGAAACTAATTCTAAGTCTGTTGAGTCACCATTGGAGTTAAGAACATCTTTAACCATCTTGTTAATATCTTCAATGGTCTGATTCTTAATAAACACAGCATCACGGCTCCAGACAAACTTCTTCTGAACCGAATCATAAAATCTATAGCCCAATTGATCTTGACCATAGCCAACAAATATACATTGTCGTGTCTTAGCATCAAGCTTAGATCTCTCATTTTTAGGAATATGCATAAAGGCTTTGCAGCCAAATACTCGCAGATGATCATAGAAAACATCCTTTCCTAACCAAGCTTTCTCCGGAATATCATTCTTAAGAGGGACACAGGGTGAGCGATTCAACACATATGCAGCTGTTTGCAGAGCTTCACCCCAAAATATCTTAGGTAACTTTGCATATGAGAGTAAACATCTGACTCTCTCCATCAAAGTTCTGTTCATCCTCTCAGCTAGGCCATTCAATTATAGTGTTTTTGGAGGAGTTGTTTGATGTTGAATACCATGCTCTTTACAATAAGCATCAAATGGTCCAGTGTACTTTCCACCATTATCTGTCCGGATGCACTTCAACTTCTTTCCAATTTTTCTCTCAACTGAGGTATGGAACTGCTTGAAGACATCTAACACCTGATATTTTATCTTCAAGGTATAAACCCATGTCTTTCGAGAATGATCATCAATGAAAGTCACAAAGTAATGAGCACCACCAAGTGACTTTGGCATTGGTCCACACAAATCTGAATGTATAAGATCCAATACGTTTTTCATTCTAGAAGGAGCGAAACTTTTGAAAGCAACTCTGTTTTGCTTTCCTGCCAAACAATCTATGCATTTTTCCAAATGCACCTGTTTTATCCCAGATAGCACATTCTTCCTTACTAGATAGGTCATCCCCTTCTCACTCATGTGACCGAGTCTTCTATGCCACAACTCAACAACATCATCTTTCTCCAGAACATTTACACTGTCGCTAGAGAGCTTTGCATTCATCACATATAGTGAAGAGTATTTTTTACCTCTGGCTACCACTAAAGAACCTTTAGTGAGTTTCCATCAACCATTCACAAAGGTGTTGCAAAAACCTTCATCATAAAGCTTGCCTATAGAGAGTAAATTCAGGTGCATATCTGGAATATGCTTGACATTTTTCAGGATTAATCGTGTGCCATTCTTTTTCTCTAAGCAAACATCTCCTCTATCAATAACTCTTGATAAGTTATCATTTTCCATTTTAACAACACCAAAATCTCCCGGTGTGTAAGATGAGAAGAATTCTTTTCGAGATGTAGCATGAATAGAAGCACCACTGTCAATTACCCAACTGGTCTCATGGGATATAAGATTGACAACATCCTCATCATAAAACAATGTGGAATTCATCAATGATATTTGTTTGTTCATCATCATTACTGTCGTTCTGCTTTTTCTCCTTGCCTTTTTTCTTCTCCTTTTTGAATTGCCGGCAGAATCTCTTGATATGCCCTTTCTTTTTGCAATGATGGCACTCAACATTAGCATATTTGTTTGACTTCCCACTACTCTTGTCTCTGGAGTTTGAACCCTTAGACTAGCTTCTCCCTCTAGATTCTGTAACCAGAATATCTGGTTGTGATGAAGAGGTTGAATTCTGTGATCTCCGTCTCATCTCTTCATTCAGAATACCGCTTTTAACAACTTTCATATTTACAACACCGTTAAGTGCTGAATTGGTAATGAATATCTTCAAAATCTCCCATGACTCTGGTAGAGAAGCTAACACCATAAAAGCAAGCACTTCATTATCAAACTTTATGCCCATTCCCGACAATTGATCAACGATCCCTTGCATTTCATTAAGGTGTTCTGCAACAAACGTGCTTTCTCTATATTTTACTTGCATCAATTTTGTCAAGTAAAATAATTTATTATTGTCAGTTTTGGAAGCATACAGCTCCTCAAGTTTATTCTACAAAGTTCGTGCATGAGTCTCATTGCAGATGTGGTTGTAGACATTATCTTCGACAAACTGTCATATGAAACCACACACCTGCTCATGCTCAAACGCTCATTCTTTTTCTGACTTGTCTTCGGTTTTCCTTGTAGTAAATACCAGTAAATGCAATTTCGTCACAAATAGGAGTTCTTTCATCTTGTTTCTCTATATGTGGTGATTTATGCCATTTAAGTTGATCATTTTAATTGTCTTTGCCTCCATAACTTCAAGACTATTGAGTTCCTACAGGAACCGTATATGTGAACAGTAGCGTGTGTGAACAGTACCCGTATCTGTGAATAGTACCATATCCTTGTACAGTACCCTGCTACAGTGACTAACTATACTGCTACAGTAACGGACTGGACTGCTATAGTAACTGGGCTTGAACAGTAACTCAGAGTACTAGTCACAGTAATAATTTTTCGAGAAAATTTTTTCTGATATGGAAAATCAGTCAAAACTGCAACCACAGAGGATACTCTCAATTTTCAAGGAAAATTAAAACCAATAGCTCTGATACCACTTGTTGGACCCACAGGTACCAAAATGCAGAATAATAATAATCAACAAAAATAACACCAGCAATTTAACGTGGTTCACCTTTAATTTTGGGCTACGTCCAGGGACAAACTTCGAATAAAACTTCCACTGTTACAAATAGTAGGTACAAGAGAGTTTTTTCTAGATTAAATCTAGAGGTAATACAATATTAAAATGAGATCTCACAAAAATAGTAACACTCACAGTATTTCCCAGAAATATCTCAAAGTATTTTTCTTACTATTTTGTCACTCCCCTTTTTAGAAACTATTTCCTAAAAATAATAAAAACATTCACACAATATTTTTATTTTTCAGAGAACTTCCCTAGCTTACTTTCTTTCTCTCTATGTCAATTCTTGTTGCATGAGTTTGCCTATTTATAGGCAAATTCATGCAACTATCAAAGAGTAAGCCAATTCTAAATGGAATTGGCTTACTCAAAAGTCAAATTCATACAGCAAATTTCAAGGGTTGGCACCGAAATTCGGCGCTGACTTTTCTTTTTTCCCTTCTTTTTTTTTATTTTTTATTTCAAATGTGGACCCTCCATATCGGAGGGTCCTACTTAACAACTATCAATGTAGATTACAATATCAAAATTTAAATCTATCATCAGCTTCAAGCGGGCTTATCACTGAATTTTTAATTCAATGTCAAATTGATAAATTATTATTTTTTTTTTTTAAAAAAAAAAAAAAGAGAGAGGAAATTAAAACATAAATGGGCCATTGGGCCTTTAGCCTTTGCTGAATGGAGACAGTAGAGGAATGATGGCTGAAGAAGAAGACATGTTAAGGTGATGCCAATTGATAGATATATTTGGTGAATTTGGCTGAGTAGTAGAAAAGTAAATTATAAAGCTGATGAATTGATTTTGGAAACTCATGATTTAAGCTATTGTATCTTCTTGAATAGTCTTTTTTTTTTTTGGCCAAAAGATGGAATTTCATTTTCAACACCAAATTCCCAAAAGTGTTTCTTTTGTATTTTTTTAAATAGTAAATCTTAATACTTCAAAAATTAGTCGTCCATCAGCATATTTTTTTTTTAATGGAAAAAAATAAGGGCTATTAGATATGTTGGTCATTGCCACTTTGGACCCACATATTACTTTTTAGGTGTTAACATATAGGTCTTAGCAAGGTTCAATTTAAGTCAGTACTGAATTAAGAATCAATACCGTATCAAATTAAAATTTTTGGTACGGTTATCATTTTAAATCATAAATTTCTTACAGTACAGTACTAAAACAGTTCGGTACTTTTACGGTACAGTACTAAAATAGTCCGATATTTCAGTTCGGTCAAGTATTCCCGAGTACTGTACTCATCCCCAAGTCTAAGGTTTGAATTTTAATGGGTATTATTAAAATTTTTATACATATATCAATATATATATCATATATAATTAACATAATAATGGGTTTAAAGTTTAATTAATATATATAATGGGTCTAAAGTTTGGATTTTAATGGGTTATATATATATATATTTAATTGATATTATGTTAAAATTCGATACTTTTGGATCGGTTCAACATGGTTCAATTCGGTATAATTCTCAGTTCGGATATGAGTTAAGAACTAGTATCGTACCAAATTAAAATTTTCGATACAGTTCGATATGGTTCTCGCTCTAAATCTCAAATTTCTTACAGTACAATATTAAAATAATTTGGTATTTTGATTCGGTCTGGTATTCTTGAGTACCGTAATCTGCCCTATTAACATCCATCCTAATGTTGTCCATGTCATTATATGAGTTTTTAAAATATTTTATTGAAATATAAATATTTGTAATAAAAAGTAAACGTTTTTAAGTTTTGATATTTGTTTATTGATTTAAAAAATTATTATCTTTTATATAATTTAACATGACTTTAAAATTTATTTTTTGTTTCCCTGAAAAAAAAAATTATTTTTTGTAAATTGAAAATGAAAAATATAAATACTTTCAAAGTTAATTTCAAGACCGCAAAGTTGTAAACATAATCATTCATAAAGTTAGTTCAAAAAAAAAAATCATTCGTAACTTCATCACAAATTATAATAGGCCTAACTGTATAATAATAATAATAATAATAATAACTTTCACAATTTAATTTTATCATAAATTTTCAAATTTTTTATTCAATAATAAAATTTTGTAAATCGCATCTCCAATGAACAACAGCGAACACAAAATTTGAAGTGAGTGGAAACTTGTGATAATAGTACCAATTTATAATTAAAAAATAAAATATGATTAACAAACATAAAAAAAGTCACATAATATTTTTTATTACAATAATAATATTAATAGATTTTATTATATTTTTCTCAATATATAGATTTTTTAATATGGTGATCAATATATAGATTTTTCATTATATATTATATAAATATGCACTAATGGTTGAGTTTGAGTAGGGGGTTGACCCTTAAGCTTTGTTTGGATGTATGGAAATGGAGAGAAAAAAAAATAGAAAAATAGGAAATGTATCTAGGGGTTAAATATATTCTCTATTTCTCTTTATTTCTCTTTATTTTATTTTTATTTCCCTCGCATCAAAACATAGCATTAATGAGTCCACCCCTGCCAGTGAAACTAGGCTCTGAAATTACCAATATAACATGTGAATCCTATTCCTGGATTCTTCTTCATGTTTATTTACCAATAAGATAACATCATGGGCGAGCCATAGTTTAATAAGTGGATCGAGTCACTCCACTTAAATATTTAGGCCCTCTATGATTTTATTGTTTGTGATGACTGATAATTAGGTAAAAGGGCCAAATTAGTTCTCGAACTTGATACTTAAAGATAAATCAGGACAAAATTACCTTTTTTGTCATCAAAATCCTCATGCTTAGTAATTTTTGTCAAATTAGTTCTTGATCAAACTTTGGGCAATGCATATACTATAAAATCAGACGAAATAACGTTAATTTCATAAGTCTCGTTTGACATAACTTTTCGGAAAAGTGATTTTCTAAAAAAAAAAAAAAAATTCAGTTTTGAAAAAATAGGTGAATAGATGTTTTTCAAAAAAATAGGATTAAAAAAAACAATTTCAAAAAAATTCAAAAAATAATCAATTAAATAAAAAAATTCAAAAAGTACTAATTAGTCTCTAAAAACTATTATGTAATTAATTAATATATTAATGATTGATGAAAATTAAATATAGCACAATATTAATTTATGTGATTATAAATTAGGTTTTAATTTTTTATCGCCCCTTGTTAGATTTTCTAATTCGCCCCTGTTTGAATGTTATTTATAAATATTAATGAAATATATTTTGGATTTTACAATTTTTATGTTCATTTAATTGTTTAATTTTTACTTTGTTCTTGGAATTTAATTTTTAATACTAAATAAAAATGTGTATAATGATCAACAAAATATCATCATTTCATTAAAACATTCAATCATTACACAAAATCAAAAAATAATTTTCACTCACTCATACTCTTAAAACTTAAATTTAATTGATTACTATTATTAGCCTGTAGCCTAAAAAATACTTTTTGAATTTTTTATTTAATTGATTAATTTTTTTTTGAAACTGTTTTTTTTCAATCCTGCTTTTTGAAAAAGCATACTGTTTTTTTCAAAAATACTTTTCAAAATTGAAAAAACTAAAAAAAAAATAAATTATAAACACTAGTCTGAAAAGTTATGCCAAACGGAACTTATGAAATTAACGTTATTTCGTTTGATTTTATAGCACATGCATTGCCCAAAGTTTGACTAATGACTAATTTGACAAAAATTGCCAAGTATGAAGACTTTAATGACAAAAAATGTGATTTTGTCCTGATTTGTCCCCAAGTGCCAAGTTCGAGAACTAATTTGACCCTTTTGCCACTATAACTCAGAATTATCATTAGATGAGAGAGAATTAAAGATTCTAGAAAAAGATCCATAGAGGACAAGTCCAAGGAATCAATTCCCGAGACATTAGGTGAGGACATCTCTTTGTCTTTATCCAAAGCTCTTCGCCCTCTATTACAATAATGAAACTTGTTCAGCAAGCTTCTTAATTAAAAAGAAGCTGAAGTCATAAAGTACAAACGTTAGCTCACTCTTATTAGGAGAAAGTCGTGCTTATATGGCGCACCCACGCCTAATGACACACCAACCGCCTGCTACTTGACAAGAGACAGATTTAAACCTTATCTTTCAGAGCATGTGTACCAATCTCACTAATCAAGAAACATTCCTTATTTTCCTCAACTGCCCCTTAGACTTAAGGGGCCAAGGGCATATAAAAAAGAGGAAGGAACCTTAGAAAAATGTAGATTGAACTCTGCAAATTTTTCATCTCTTTTATTGCACTAAAAGCTTTTAAGATATCTTGTCTAAGAAGAAAAATTTCTTTTTTCGCCAACCAACAGACTTACCTTTACTGGCTTAATCGTCAGTAAAGGTAATACTAATAAAATTTAAGAAGTTGTATCAGAAACTAGATCAATACTATTTCTATAACCTTAATTTAGCTTTCATGTAATATAACGAAGTATATCAACTTCTACTAGATAATACTTCATCTT
>CATKHJ010012658.1:0-43200 GCA_949750685.1 Vernicia montana | reverse complement strand
CACTGTCATGCATAAGCCAAGCTAAAAAAAAAAAAAAAACCAGTACCTCCCCGAAGCCGACTGAAAACTTTCAAAATTGACTAGTACCTCATCGGAACTGACCGACATCTTTCAAAATTGACCAGTACCTCATCGAAGCTGACCGACATCTTTCAGAATTGACCAGTACCTCATCGAAGCTGACCGATATTTTCAAAATTGACTAGTACCTCCTCGAAGCTGACCGACAACTTCAGAATTAACCAGTACTTCATTAAAGCTGACCGACAACTCCAGAATTAACCAGTACCTCATCGAAGCTGACTGACAACTCCAGAATTTACCAGTACCTCCTCGAAGCTGACCGACAACTTCAAAATTGACTAGTACCTCATCGAAGCTGACCGACATCTTTCAGAATTGACCAGTACCTCATCGAAGCCGACCGACAACTTTCAAAATTGACCAGTACCTCATCGAAGCTGACCGACATCTTTCAAAATTGACTAGCACCTCATCGAAGCTGACCGACATCATTTCAAAATTGACCAGTACCTCCTTAAAGCCAACCGACATACTTTCAGAATAGACCAGTACCTCCTCGAAGCTGACTGACGTCCTTCTAGAATTGACCAGTACCTCCTCGAAGCTGACCGACATCCTTCCAGAATCAACTAGTACCTCCTCAAAGCTGACCGACATCTTTCCAGATTTGATCAGTACCCCCTCGAAACTGACCGACATCTTTCCAGAATCTTTTCAAGCCGACTTGCCCTAAGTCGAGGCTCCCCTCATACCAGAATATTTTCAAGCCGACTCGTCCTAAACCGAGGCTCCCTTCACACTAGAATCTTTTCAAGCCGACTCGCCCTAAGCCGAGGCTCCCCTCATACCAGAATATTTTCAAGCCGACTCGCCCTGAGCCGAGGCTCCCTTCACACCAGAATCTTTTCAAGCCGACTTGCCCTAAGTCGAGCCTCCCTTCATACCAGAATATTTTCAAGCCGACTCGCCCTAAGCCGAGGCTCCCCTCATACCAGAATATTTTCAAGCCGACTCGCCCTAAGCCGAGGCTCCCCTCATACCAGAATCTTTTCAAGCCGACTCGTCCTAAGCCGAGGCTCCCCTCACACCAGATTCTTTTCAAGCCGACTCGCCCTAAGCCGAGCCGACTCGCCATAGGTAGAGGCTCTCTCTTTTACCAAAAATAGCTTATCAAAATCCATACTTCACCCAAAAATGTCTAGCCCCTAGCCTAGATATCAATTTGGTTTCTCTTTTCGCATCTATTTATTAAACTCAATCACATCCTTCACCCATAAATGTTAGGAACAATTGCTTAAACATCAATGTGGTTCCTTTTGCCATATCCCTTTTCAACCATATATCTCACCCAAACATGTCCAAGTGCTGACCTAGACATCACTTTGGTTCTCTATACCATCCCTCTTCGACCATGCCTCTCACCCAAACATGTCCAAGAGCTGACCTAGACATCACTTTGGTTCCCTATACTATCCCTCATCGACCATGTCTCTCACCCAAACATGTCCAAGTACTGACTCAGACATCACTTTGGTTTCTTGTACCATCTCTTCTCCTGAGTTCACTATCATCAGAATCACCTTACGAACAAGCCAATTCTGATGAGGGGGTAGCTGTGAACCCTCAATTTTGCACCCTTAAGTTGTCGCAGCTTGACACCTGCTAAATTTCGTGCGCTACGCAGAGCCGGTACGACGGTCCCGCTAGCCGGTTAGCGGGCAGGGGTCAAGGGGGCAGCGCCCCTGAAAGGTAAACGATTTTATTTCTCTCCAATGCAGACCGATATCAATTTTTTGACCCCGACCGAACTTTCTGTACCAGACAGCATCTTTCCAAAACTGACAGAATTTCTTTCGAAACTGACTGCCAAAATGTCCGATAATTAATTTCGAATCCAACGACACTGACCGATAATTTTTCAGACTTCAGAATAGCCCAGAAACTGACCCAAAAACTCTGAAAAACTGACCCGAAAAGCCCAAAAATTAAGCCGGAGCCAAAAAGGCTCGCGAAGCTGCGCAGAAGCGTGCGGCTTCCACCAGGGGAGCCGGCGGAGCCGTGCAGGAGCCTGCGGCTTCCGTCGGCTCCTGCGCGGAGCCGCAGGGATGTCCTGCGGCTTCTGCCAGCCGACCCTGCGGAGTCGCAGGGAAGCCTACGGCTGCTGTCGGCTTTTGCGCGGAGCCGCAAGCCTCCCTTGCGGCGTCCGCAAGATGGCTCTGCGGAGCCGGGCAGGCGCCGTGCGGCTCCGCCGGCCCTCTGCACGGCTCCGCCCCTTTTCGCGCAATTCCGATTTTGCCCCTCATTTTTTCTGCTTTTTAGGCCCTTTTTGGTTTTTTTTCGCCCCCATTTTTCCTATAAATAGCCCCCTCTCCTTCATTTCAAAACACACCAAACAATTTGTGAATTTTTCAAATTGTTTCCTCTCTCTCTCTCTCTATAATTAGTCTCTCTCTAATTAATTAGTTAATTAAAAATTAATTTTAATTAACTAATTAATCCTTTTTTAAAATTCCCACCAACTCATAATTAATTAATCAATTTTAATCAATTTTAATTAATTAATCCTTTTTTATTTTCACCCACTCATAATTAATTAATTAATTAAAAAATTTAATTTTAATTAATTAATTAATTCCCTTTTTTTATCCTTCACTCAAGTGGTTAATTAATGATTTTAATTAATTAAAGTTTGAGTCATCAAATCTCTTGTTCATTTTTCAAAACCAAAACCGATAAAACAGTATTTCGGTCCTGAAAATCACTCCGCCCACTTAAAATTCCCCCAAAAAAAAGGTATAATCTCTTACCCTCTTACCAACTCCAAAGTCACCCCAAATCAAATCAAATCAATCTGACCAATCCCTAAACCCCTCCACCTCATAGTAGAACGAACTACGTGGGTTTTGACCCCCATCTAATGGGGTACGTAGGCACGCTTGGAATCTGAATCCAAGCCTCAAATCCAAATCCCAACCAATCTCCTTTCCCCTTTTTATTTTTTATGTAAATGTCAATTTATACTTTTCTTGTAAATTTCAATTAAAGCAATTATTTATTTAATTATTTTGGGAATAAAGGAGCGATTTTGTGATTTCCCTAATACCCATAAGGGTTAGAGGAAATACTCTCCTTTACTTGTGGATGTTTAAATATCTGCTCTTTAAATACTTGCTTTTTATTTTTTTTGTCTCATAAATATGTCATGCTCATGTATTATAAATTATCATCAATATCTGTCATCCATGAAATCTTTTTTCAAAAGTCAAATCAAATTTAAATGCCAAATCGAGATTATTTAAAACCAAAAACCTAATCCCCGTGCCCAAACTTGGTTCGAAGATTAGAGATTTTATCCTTGGGTAAATTAATCAAAAGATTAATAAAATTG
This sequence comes from Vernicia montana, assembly GCA_949750685.1. Classification (NCBI taxonomy): domain Eukaryota; kingdom Viridiplantae; phylum Streptophyta; class Magnoliopsida; order Malpighiales; family Euphorbiaceae; genus Vernicia; species Vernicia montana. The sequence continues at coordinate 39,788 of CATKHJ010012658.1, read as the reverse complement.
GAGTCAAATTGGGTTTTTCCTTAATTTTTCCATTTAAAATAAATTAGGTTGGCGACTCCCGAATCCTTTTCGAAAAATCAAAAATCAATTTTCTGAGACGATAGCCGCTTCAAATCGTGAGCACCAAAACTCGTTCCTTAATCTCCCTTAAAAATCACTTAGCCTTTCCTTAAGGCATTTACCACGAGCGAGGGGAGGGGCCTTTTCTTAAGTTTACCCATGTCTCAGGACCGTCGCACCTCGATTAAGCGGATGTTATATATTAGAGCGGCTTAGTGACGAGCGAGGGTCAGAATAAAAAAGTACCGAGGACGGGGCGTAATATATATACACACACACATTAGAATAATAATTTGAACAAGTGATTATGATATTTTAACAAAAATTTAAAAAATAATGTAATTTATTATTTTTTATCTTATTTTTAATTATTATCATTTGAAAATAGTTGTACCATATACCATAAAATAATTTTAATGATAATTATGACAATAAAATATATTAGAAACATAAATAATTATGAGCTGTAACCTAATCAAATTAAATTTAAATTAATTTTGTATTTTCAATTATTATCAATTAATAAAATTTGTAACCTAAATTACATATATATAACATACATTTATGATTTTTCCTTTATGTAAGTGTGTATGTAAAAGGAGGACATGACAAATAAATGAGTATAATTTCTATATTTTTCAAAAAAAAAATATAGAATTTGATAACAAAGAGGTTAGTTTTCTTTGATCGAGTTTTAAATATTTTATGTTATATTTTTATCCAATTATTTTTTTTTCTACAACATAATGATTTTTTTCTTTAACATATATAATTTTTTTATGATTTTATGTGTTTACAAGTGTTAAAATATAAATAGTAAAATCTACACTCATATTAAGTAGTTAACTTTAATTGAGAATAAATTGAAATATTATTATAAAAATATATTTAATTAAAATGACTATTGTCGATTTAATTTTTTTGATGTTTAGTTATATTTATTTACTTATTTATATTTTTGTAAATTTTTTTCTTAATATTTTTTAATTTTTTAAGTGTATTATAAAATTAATTGTATTGTATAACTTAAAAAATTATAAGAAATTAATATTATATAAAAATAAAAGAAATCGTGCAATGCACGAGCATGAAGTTAGTATACTATATAGTAAGGGAGAAGTTTACATAAAATTTTAGAATGAGTTGAAAAGTTAGATAATTAATTTTCTAATTTTTTCTTAACTTTGTAAAATTATGGTATAAAAAATTGATATAATTACTTAAAATCTTAAAAGCCTCTCATATATATTAACTGATGTGCTTAGAAAATATTTCGATCTCTAGCACACGTGTAGGCGATCTTTCGTTTCTGTAAGACAACAAGTTAGAAAGTCCAGGTAATGTGCCTGGGGGCCACTCCGATGCTTAAGTCATAAAAGATGAAGATTAATAAGCTCTTAGTTACTGAGAAGTGTTTATAATTGCGTTACCCGTTTAATGGAGAGAATGATATTATTTATAGAGATATGCTCAAGGTGCCAAATCCTTTTTAAAGTCGGATTATTCTCTTTCAGCATTGTATGCGAAGATGGACTTTAGTTTTAGAGTTGGATACAGAATGTATGGGCGAGCTAGGAGCTCGCCTAGGGCGATTAGTTTAGATTGGTATGTAATACATGTCCCCCCCATCAATTTATGAGTTAAAGACTCGATTTTGTTCGGCTTCCTAGAGATCTTGTCATAGAGGCGATCTATTAATGGGGCGAACTTTGGTTGATGGTTCGATTCCCAATGCCTTCATTTAAGGCGCCGTTTCTGTCATTTCACAATAACTCTACTTTTCAAAGAGAGAGAGACTTACAAACGCTTTTATGCCACGTGTCAAACTGGAATGGTTTCCTAAACCCTTCGATTTTTGCACAATGTCCTATAAGTAGGGTTTTATGTTCTCTTTTTGATTTTTTACCTTTGCCACCGTTTAACATTTTCTTATTCTTCATTTCTCTGTATTTTTCAAAACTTTTCTTCAATATTCCTATCTTTTTATTCTTTCTGGAGATTTCTTGAGTCTTCTGGTGATCCGTTTAGCTTCGCCAGTTCTTATTCTGCTACTTCTTCAGTAAGCATTCTACTCCTTTCGCCTTTATCTATTCTCTCTTTCTTGTTTTTTCAAAATGAGTAATCTTGAGGATAGCCAGAACAATCACCTTTTCGGTGATCGTCAAGATAGTGAGGATACTGTTTTCGAGCGATCTCCTTCTCCTTTAATTGATACTACATATATACGTCCACCCCCCTAACCTGTGAGAGTGCCTGAATCTATTAATACTAACCGATCTACAGGTCGTTCTATCGCAGTTTTTGCTGATCCCTCTAAACTACTAACTTTCAAAACCAAGAAAGGGGCTTAACATTCCCTGTGAATTAACTATAGATCGCCTCTCAGAGATTATGGCATTATATGATATTCCTGATATCTTCAAACTTCGTTTGCCTGAACCGGGAACGTTTGTAAATAAAAAACTGGGCGATCTAGATAGGATGATCTATCTAGAGGACTTGGAGTCTGGACTTCCATTCCCATTGCCTCATCTATATATTGATGTCCTTCGGGAATATAATATCCCAATCTGCCAACTTCATCCTAATTCTTGGAAAATATTAGTCGGACTTAGGATTCTAGGGAAGGTTCATGGGTTCGACATTACTTGTAGGGAGGTGAGGGAGCTGTATCGCCTTGTGGCGAGAAAAAGTTTTGACCATTTCAACCTTTAAAGTGATAGGAAAATCTTTACCTTGCCCTCATCTCTTAAAAACTGAAAACAAATTTTTTTTATTATTTCCCATGAGCAAGGATGGGGCGATCCTCCCAACGCTTGGGTAGTTAGCCCAAGGATGTCTCCTCCTAATGGTCTCCGATCTCTATCTTTTGAGGAGGAGAAACACATAGAAGTTTTTTCAAAATTAAGCCCCATCTCTTGTACTGATCTCATTTACGATCATTTCTTTTGGGATTCTTTTGGCTCGAAGAAGAGATCACGATCTAAAGCTTCTACCCATTCCTCCGCTGGTATTACCCGTTGACCGATCTCCCTACTGTGCCTTTTTTATGAACTTTGTACTGATCTTGTTTCCTTATTATTATTTTTTTTTTATAGATGAAGTCTTTGGCTCAACGGATGAAGGAAAAGAAACTTGCCAAGTCTGCTTCCACAAGCCGATCTTCTCCGGGGGAAAAGACTATTCTTCCTCCTCCACCTCCTCCTATAATGAACATTACAGCCGATGAACCCCCAGTTCTTTCTGCTGGCGATGCTTCAGTTCCCACTGCTTCTACTGGCACTCAGCCTCCTAAGGTTTTTTCTGGGCGATCTATGAAGCGACTTCCACGCTCACCGCACCAATTGATGTGCTAAAAAAATATTCTGATCTCTAGCACACATGTAGGTAATCTTTTGTTCCTGCAAGACAATATGTTAGAGGGTCTAGGCGATGTGCCTGGGGCCACTCCGATGCTTAAGTCATAAAAGATGGAGATTAATAAGCTCTTAATTACTGAGAAGTGTTTAAAATTGCGTTACCCATTTAATGGAGAGAATGATACTATTTATAGAGGTATGCCCAATGTGCCAAATCTTTCTTGAAATCAGATTATTCTCTTTCAGCATTGTACGCGGAGATAGACTCTAGTTTTAAAGTTGGATACGAAATGTCTGGGTGAGTTAGTGTGATCAGTTTAGATTGGTATGTATCATTAACTCATTATAATTATTATATAATAATTACATAGTTAAATTGAAAATAAATGCATATAAATATAACTTTTGAGTTCTCCAACTTATGGAATAATTTAATTTTAATTAATATAATTAAATTAATATAACTTTTAAGTTACTTTAAATAAATAAAATTTAATATTTCAAAAAATATTAAATAATTTACAAAATTATGATATAAAAATTGATATAATTACGTAAAATCTTAAAAGCCTTTCATATATATTAACTAATTATATATAATTACATAGTTAAATTGAAAAAATAAATGCATATAAATGTATCTTTTGAGTTTTCCAACTTAGAGCATCTCTAATGGCGTTCTTTATTTTAAAATGTATCTTTTACATAGATAAAAAGCATTTTAATTAATTTTTAAATATGAAAAATATAAATTTTTTAAATCTAATGAATTTTCAATTAAATAGGTGAGAGAATTAATAAATAGCATGCATGATGAACAAGTTAGCAAGTTAATTAAACTTATTAGTTGAATAAAACACAAATTAATTATTATATATTGTATATACACTTTTTTATCATGATATATTGTTAGTGTATTATCAAAATTACTTGGAAATGTAAATTGAAAATATGTAGTTACTATGTATTGACCATAATTAATTTTTTTTTAGAATATTAGGTTAATTTTATTGGATTTAATATTTATTAAGTATTAGAGATATGAAAATATCACAATTTATTTTTATTAATTGAATAATAACTATATTTTGAATTTGTAACATTTTTGTTATAGAAACAATTCTAATATTATAGAATTAAAATTTATTTTTATGAAATTATAATTATATTGAAATCTTATTTTTCATTATTTTAATCCTATTTAATCATTTATTATTAATTTTTATTATTACTAGAAAATTCCCACATGTTTTAATCAATAAAATTTTCAAAAAAAAAAAAAGGAAAAAGAAAAAATAGATGAAAGACATATATAAAGAAATAGAGATGGGCTGAAAGGTTTATTAAGTGTATTTTTTTTATTTTTATTTTTTATTTTTTATTTTTTATTTTGAAATAATAATATTATTGAAATTAATTTTTTTTATTTTGCTTAATAATTATTAAATTATCAAGTATTTGTTCATGTTAATTAAATATCTAAATTCATGTCATAAGCCCATTTTGCAATGTATTAAAAAAGTTCAAATCATTTAATCAATTACATGTTAGTCACATGATATTTTTAATTAATTAGTCACATTTTTTTTTTAAATGTGAGATCCATTTTAACTTGTTGCAACCTATACAATAAGTTAAGTTTATCTGTTATTAACCTAAAATAGAAGGTTATTTATGAAGTGCATCTATATACTAAGTGCGCTATAAAATTGACTTTTATTATATAGAATTTGAGACATATAAATAGTTAATTGAAAATGCTCTTATAGAACAATTTTAATTTTAATTATACTTTTAATTAATATAATTAAAACAATATAACTTTTAAGTTTCTTTAAATAAATGAAATTTAATATTTTAAAAAATAAAATAATTTGAAAAATGATTATATAAGTAGACATATGAATAGATATCAACTCATATAAGTAATTTTTTTTTTATGAGGGTCAAATTTTATAAATCATAATTTATATTAAGATGATATATATAATCAAGCTAACTTATATATATTTAAAAAAAGAAATTTAACTAAAATATAGGGAGTCAAATATAATATATAGCTAAAATTTTATAATTTTACACTTAAAATTTTTTGTATTTTGAAGATTTGAGGGTCATGATTACTCTCGGCCCATTTATTCTTCATTTTTATTTTTTTTGCACTGATCTATCTCCTTAATATTATTATTATTTTTTTGCACTGAACCTATCTCCTTCATTGACTCATATGATACCTCGCAATAAAAAGATAAAGTACACTATGTTTCAAAAAAAATATAAAATAGAGAACTTTTGATGTTTGGATGGCTAAGGTACAATTTTTTAACTTCTCTTTTATGGGTTTATTTTTGCATTAAATAATTGTTAATTTTATCTCGTTGAGTTTAATATATTTAAAAGTAATTGCTTACAATAAAATATTGTATAAAGCAAAAAGAAAATGTATTTGTAATACTTATTGTTTTATTATTTATATTATATTATATTAAATATAAATATAACTTTAACTAAGAAATTAATAATAAAAAATCCGCGTGAAACGCATGCTTGCATGCTAGTAAGTACATAATTTATGTCAATTATTTTCATACATTATCTTATGTGAATAATATTCTTAAATGATTTAAATAAAATTAAAGTCTCTTCTTTTTCTCTCTCTTTCTAAAATTTTTCTCAAAATTTTTTTGGTACCCTTTCTTAGGGTTTTGGTGGTTCTGGTCACAGAAGGAGGATCTGTAAATCTCTCCCTTTTTTGGTGTAAATATTATATGGCCTCTGGAAGTTATGATTTTTTTTTTCTTCAACTCATTTGGGTTTATTTGTTATCTCTTTGTTGTTTTTCTTTGGCCTCATGGCAGGGGTAATGCCGTGTCTTAATTTGGCGATGTCTGACTTTTTTACTACCTTATCTCTTTTGTCGATCTCCACAGGGAAAGTAGTAAGTGGGAGGGGGGAGTTTTTGTTAGCAATGACAGTGTTTTCAATCCCCACCTCAATGATGGCGACGGTGACCAAGAAGAAGCTAACCACGATAAATAGTTGGAGAGCCAAGGGTACATGCGTATGCATCTTTCACCATGTCTCTCTAGACTTAAGGCTTTTTGTACTACAGTTTGTGAATATGTGGATGTTGTTGTTTTGGGCTTTAAGTCCAAAGTTAAAAATCCTATTAAGAGTAGTTTGTTTATGAACCCTAGATCCCTCTTTGGTGTAGTATGTTGGTTTATCCTCATTGGGCTCTTATGTACTTGTAATGATTTGGGCTCACTGCCCTTTTATTAATGCTAGTAATTTCTTTGAAAAAAAAAAAAAAAAAATCTTATGTGAATAATTAACTATAAAGGATGAGGTACTCTTAATGTAACACCCTGAATTTTTAATTAAATTAAATTTGAATATTATAAAAATTTATATTTGGTAAAATTATATATGAGAGTAATACATTTTATATTTTGGTAATTAAATAATAATTTTTAGAAATTAAATTTATATTCAAATAATTTTTAATAAATTAAAAAGAAATTATTTTTCAAGTTTTAATATGTCAAAAATAAGTACATTTTACAAGGATTTCATTGACTATTTATTTATAATTTTTGGATCTAAAATGAATTTTTTATAAAATTTTAAACATATATATATGTAAAAAAAAAAAGGACTAACCCAAGGCCGCCACGTGGCAGCCTTGGGATGGCTGCATAACCAGCCAGCAAATTTTAAATTTTCTGGCACATTAGATAAAAGAAATGAAGAAGAAGGGGGAGAGAGGATGACTAAGGCATCAAATTTCAGACCTAATTCCGGCCAAACTAGAGGGAGGTGATCGACACCTCCCACACCACCTTGTAGCCTGCCGTAAGGAGAGTTCATAAACACTATCCTTACTCGATTTCAATCACCTATTAAGGAGATATTACTATCCAAAGTAGCTCTAATGACTATGTTGGCAAAAAAATTTCAATTAGTCATAACTCTCTCGTCTGAACTTCAATTCTAGTGGTTCCAATTCCTATGGATTCCTCTTGGTTTCATATTTTATTTGACATCTTACTCACCACCTGAGATTTACTGGAGAGGGAGATCGAAGACCGAGAATCTCGTGATTTTTCTACGAGATTCCGGCTGATTTTCGGCTAGTGAGCAAGCATGACTGATACCATTGTGCTCCTGAAGTGAAGAGCTTTTCAAAGCCACTAACCTGGCCTGATTTGGTGATCGGCGGCGGTGCAGACCGGGGACAAGCGGCGACTCCGGCAATATTCCAACGACCGTGTCTCATAAATTATTTTTCAACCTCCCAAATAGTTTTCTGAAATTAGTTTCACCAAATTTCACTCTGTGTACGTGTTTCAGATGTCTTCCTAATTGTCGGATGATCGATTGATATTTCAAGGAGAGCTAGTTGGATTTTCCGTCAAGTTTATGAGTGATACTTTCTAATATATTTTTCTGCTTATCATGCATTACATTTACTGTATGATATATATATATATATATATATATATATATAATTATAATTATGCATTACGAATGCATAAAGACATCCTAACATATGATTGTGAATGTTACATTATGAATTATGTTACTGATTACATGTGGATGTTTGGATGAGATTAGAATGACATAGGACCATATAAGATTCTAATTATGATTATGATATAATTATGATAATGATGTTTGGTCTGGTTTGAGTTGGTCTCACCATGGCCATATGTATTGGACAAGAGAAATTGGCCGGATTCGAGCTGATCTCACTGTGGTCATATGTTATGGAAATTAAGAGAACCAAATGAGGTGGTCGGCTCCCCATATTGAGGTTTAGAGTGGTTCTTAATAACTAATTTTCATCCTTGGATGATTATGTGATTGATTATTTCTGTAACACGATGCATGAGCATATTTTTATATAGAATGAATGTATGACACCAAGTTGGTATATTAATTAGTATCATTTACTAAGTTGAACACTCATCCCTATTCAATATTTTTTTCAGGATTATAGGTTGAGTATGAGAAGAAATTTTAATTGAGTTCCTGCCATTTCTTCTCCGGCAGTGAAATTATTTTATAATGTTATTTTCAGTCATGTAATTAATTTCTTATTGTTTTGTATTATAAAATTTTAGAACTCCGTATTATTATTTTCATTTTCTGAAATTCTGCGTTATTGGTTCAGTGGTATAAGTTGTTGAATTTTGGAGGATAACTAATATTTCTCATTATGGTTTATGTGATGTTCTGTTAAGTAGGAACCAAATGTTGATAATGATAATATAATTGATATTTTTATCCCTGAGTGACTTTGATATAATGTTATGTTCACGTTCTGCTTAATAGGTGGGTCCATAACCCTGTTCTGTGACAGTTACAACTGTCATATTGCATGTTTTATCGTTAGTGATTATTTAGACTTACTACGAATTTCGAAAGTCTTATACTTTTCTTTTTCCTAGTGCCAGCCACCTGCATTCAGATTCGAATCGTAACACTTAATTAATTCATATGTGTAATTTAATTAACTATAATCATTAAATATAGATTAATAATAACAAAGAATATATAAATTACAATTAAAATAATTTAATATTATTTTTTTTATATCGAGTGCTCATTTGATTTGACTTTTAGAAACTAGCTTTAGGGGTTTGGTTATTTAATTTATTACTTAATTTAATATTTTTAGCACTTATTAGTTTTAAAATGATTTGATAATATAAAATATTCATAACTTAAAATTTTTAATTAAATAAAAAACAACTTAAAATGATAAATTAAAACATTTAATTTAAAATTTTTACTGAACACGCACAACTATTGAGTTTTTAAATTTTTTTTATTAAAGTATTTTTACACTCTTAGCATATACATTTATTAATTTTTATAACACTTATTTAAAATTTAATAATATTTATTTTTTAAAATTTTATGAGAAATATTATCATAATATGATTGTTGCTTCTAAATTTTTTTATTTATAATTTTTATTTTTTAATTTCAAAACTATGTTTAATGATTAAAATTTAAATATCAATATCATAGGATTTATTGAAAAAAAAAATAACAGGATTAATTATGTCCAATAAAGAAGTTTAATAATTTTCACTAATAACAATTATCAAATAAATTGATTATATTCAGCATTTAAATTTTTTAATATTTATTACATTCAATTCTTAAAATTTAATACTTAATTTTTCAGCTTAATTTTTAGTTTTATTAAATATCACCTTAGTTAACGGTTAGGTATTCAACCACATATAAAGTGTTTGGTAAAAAAATAATAATAATAAAGATAGCGATTATATTTTTAATTATTAATTTTAAAATTTATAATTAAAATTTAATTTTTGTAAAAAAATACTATGAAAATTTAAAATAATTATAAAAATGCTTATTACATTCTTATTTTAATTTTTAAATATTTTAATACATTTGTATTTATATAATTAAATATATATGTAACATTAAAAGTATTAATAATTATATATAATTAAAATTTATTATAATATATAAAATAATATTATTATTCGCAATTTTACAACCAACTTTAATTTACTATTAATAGCTGTTGCTAAATCAAAGAGGTTCTAATTTATATACAATTAAATTATATGATCCATTTTTTTAAGGGAAAATTATATGATCCTAAACCGTGATTAACCAATTTTGTAAAAGAAATTGGTTCTATTTTTTTTTTTTTTTTTTTTTTTTTGTAAAAGAAATTCGATAGAGTTTCAACAAAAAAAAAAAAAAAAAAAAAGAAATTCGATAGGAACTACAAAGAAACAAATATTATCGTCATTTACTTTAATTATTTATTTATTTTGCCTTTCTCTGTCTCTCTCCCCCAATTTTTGCTCTTTCGTTTACATGGGTTTTGGACCGTTAATACCCTAATCAAATATCTCTCCAAAATTTTCCTTCATTGTCTTTCTGGGTCTGAATCTTCCCTCAAGATTAATACTTTCTCGCACTTTCCCTCGTTTGTTCATCTGGGTATTTCTCAGATTTCAAAATGGGGAAAAATCAAGCCTACAAAGCTTTGCAGAGAGCGAGACTTGGCTCCAGCTCTGCCGGCCCCGAAGAGATCGAAGATGGCATGGTTTGTACCCTTTCATACTATTTATTATCTATTACTCAATTCTGCAAAATTTTCATCTTTCAATTTTAATCCTATGCGATAGTTTTTCTTTTGGGTGTTATAAAGTTTTGTTCTTTCCATTTATTTTGGTTGCCTGTGCTGTGCTTAGTGTTTCTGTATCAATGGGTGGCTGGATATCAATCACACTTTGTAGGATTGAATGTGAATCGTGTTTTAATATATGTCGTTATTTGATAGGTCATTTATTTTGTAAATTTTTACTTCCAAATTTTGTTTTGTTTCGAACTTCTATAGCTTGAATTGAATGGTGGCTTGTAAATGGTACTGCATCTGTGGTTCAATAAACTTATTAACATGCTTTTTTGTCGGATTGAAATCAATTGAGTAATCCCACAAAGTTGGAATATTTTCATAGCTAAAAAGCTGAATTTTTTAAGCTTATAAATATTTAAATCATTTGATTGTTATTCTTCTTGGATATTGCTTAGTGTTGATTTGAAATGGTGAAGGGCACAATTTTATCCTTCTGTTGATGCTACAGAATAACTGGGTATTGAGTTTTGTTTTTTCTGTCATTTTTATATGATTCTGATTTTGATATAGTGGTTGACTGCTTGTGGAAGTTGCACTAATGTATTTCAGTAGTCAAAACTTTGTTTCCGATGTGTACTCATGTAATCATAGGTTGATGGGTTTTATAGCATGCATCATTAGATGAGTGGTTAATAATCAAATCTCTAAAGAATGTTGATCCTGAAAAATATGTATGTATGAAAGATGCTTCCTCATGTAGCTATGTCCAGAGAATCCTAAGACGCATCTTATGGGCATCTTCTGTGATGATTTACCTTAGGGGTTTAAGTATTGGAAAACTGAATATTTCTGTATCACCATACTTAATTCTCCCAAGGATGCTTAGAATCAAATTTCTTTTAGATTTGTTAGTTCCTTACACTTTCAGTTTTCTTTCTTTGTCATTCTGTTCTTTGATAGTCTAGTGTCACAAATTATGACTCTCATTTGAGAGAAAGTTCTATTAGCAATATTTTTAAACTTAGAGCTTGGCAGTGATCCAAAATTTCATAAAGTTCTCTTTCTACTTTATCCCATGGAGCTGCCATGATACAATGATATTATTTAACTTTTGTGGTTAAACAAAAGGCAGTTTTTCCTGCTTGTGCTTCATGTATTTTTGCCATTTTTATCACCGAAGTCAGTTCTGTGTTTGTAGATTGCTTAATTTCATTACACAATACCTATTTAAAGGATCTTTAGGCCCCATTCCCCTGTGTAAAATTATGAGATGCTGAAATGACACTTTAGTGTTTAATTTATGTTTTGTTTGAATTCACAAATGTGGTCTTCAGGGTTAGAAGACAACATAAGACATAGGCCTTAACTTGCAGTAATCCAGTAAGGCTAATTGCAATTGCAAATTGTTTTTTGAGCATTCATATGTAATACTCATTTGAGAATTCTTACATGGACTTTCAAGTGAAGAGGATGGAACTATGACTTCCTTGAATCTTTATCTTGTTTGAATTTTCCCCTGTTGACTAAGCTGCTCTATAACTGTAATTTTGAGTCTTGAGTAGTACGAGTTAATTGTCTTATGAAAATGTAACCTATTTATGATTTTATGTAAATTCAATTGAAGCTCCATTGTGTTTTTCATGAGATCTTGTGTTGAATGAAATGAAACTTGAAATTGGGTATATCATGATGTGTTCTTTATATATTTGCATGTGTGTGTCAAACTACCTTGTGTAACACTCATCTGTGAAATCATTTGAATGTCAGAGACTTCTTTTTTGGCTGTGTATATGAGAGACCGCAAAGTTTTTATCTATGGTGCATTGTTAAGGTGATGTTGATCATTTCATCCATTAGAATATGTAATAATGAATTTACGGAGATTTGAGTCTTTGGTTCTAGGTTAGTAAATGGAAGTTTGCTTTATAATTAAGCTTATCATATGTCAGTTTTCATTCACGAAAATGGGTCAATTGACAAATGTGTGCTGATATGAGTGTTTCCTTGATAAAAATTTGAAACATTTGCAATTTATGGGAGAGGTGTCATGCACAATGAACATATTTAAGTTTGTCTATAACTGAGTTAATCCTTTAAATTATTTTTTCATCACTTCTACATAAATGATTTGGTGGAGAATTTCACAGCATCGAGTGTGGATAAATTGGTTAATGACAAGCAGCACTTTTTATTTTTTTATTTTTTTTTTTTATCTTTCCTCATTTAGGGGGAAACTTGAGTAAATTTCTCCCACTTAGGATTATAAATTATGATTGGATAATATAGTGTTATTTTTTGTATTTTGTATTTCCTTCTCTCCCACCCCCCGCAAATTTTTTTTTTTGGATTTTGTTTTAGTGGAACATTTCTGATGAGGACTGTCGCAGGTGGATGGTTCTTTTCATTCACCAGAGTGGCATGCTGCTCGTTTGGCAAGCCTTAAAACTTCTCACACAATTACATGGGAAGAGTTCAAGAAAAAGCAAAAGGTAAGCTATTGCTATATTATTTTTTTTATTTTTCTTCACATCAATGCAATTGCAAGTGGTGATGGTGTATTTCTTAACTAAATCTAAAAATTTTTGCAATAGTATTAAAAAGAAAGGGGGAGAAGAAGGATCTGGCATGCATCTAGAAAATGCTATTGATGGAAGCTGATTACAATAGTTTCCAAATGAGATTTTTCATAGAACTCTCTCAAACACTAATTTTAACAGGATTAAAATACATGAATAATCTGAAGTTCATTCTTGATAATGAAAGAGTCAAAATTAATGATGATTTCATGAAAATTGGTAAAATTAAAAACAACAATTATTGATCCCAATAATTCATCTAACACCATACAGACACACAATATGATCATTAAATATAATTTTTTTTTATCAAGAGAAACAATTATAACATGTACGATTATATAGCCATTAACATGTTTGAATGGCTGAATGTGTGTATTCTTGCAAAATATAGGCACATAGTTGTTGTACTCATGCTTCAGTAGCAGCTTAAGAAAAGGAATCTTTAGAAGTTTTTTTGGTCAATTAGAACTAAGGCTTAGTATTTTACCATCGTGCTTGTCAGAAGCTGAATAGGGATCCAAAATAATATTTGTGCATATCTTCCTTTCTGGTATCCATGAGAAATTTAGTGCTGGAATTATTGGAAATCTTTAGCTACTACTAAACTTTCCTTGTCTAGTTCTATTGCCATTAGGTGGAAAGCAGGGGTTCTGTTTCAACCAATACCTGACAATTGTTCATGTCGTTAGTAGTGAAGTCTTGTAGCAATAGGCAAAATAATTAAGGTAAATGATGATTTCAAGGAAAAAGCAAACAGGTTGAAAGAGTTCTTGATTTCAAGGATAGTAGTTACATGAGTTTGTCATTCTTTTTTCCCAGTTGCTGCTGAGGCAGATCTAAATCTTTCTGCAGCTTTTGGTAATTAATAAACTACAAAAGGTTATTATGAAATTAGGTTGGAAATTGGGAAAACTAAATTCTAAGGTTTTATACACTCAAGAATGGGTATTTAATCTGATTTTATATGTCTAGATTACTGAAGTTTGTGGGCTGCAACCACTATTATTAGAATTGTATGATTCTCAATTCAAATTTTATGATTTTATTTGACTTCCCACCTTAGCAATTTAAATCTATTGCAAATGTACTTGAATTGAGACTCAATTGAGCTAATCAATCAATTTGGTCTATTCTTTCCTTAACAAATCTATAGGACATGATAAGTTCAAAACTCAAAGTTTAAGTTCAAAACTCAAAGTTTAAGTTCAATTATATTGTGAAAAGAATCCCTAAATCTTCTCCCAAGTATTTGAACTTGGATAAAACTTGAAAACAAAAAACAAAAAACAAAAAACAAAAAACTTTTAACATGTCTAAACTATAAACTAAACCAAACGATTCTGGTTGTCGTGTATGAATTAGCATCATCTACTCCTATTTCAATATTTTTTTTTGTTATTTTATTGTTTGGTCAATTTTTACAGGTCCGATGGGCCATATGATCACTCCATTTTTATCAAGATATTTCATATTTTGATATATTTTTATTCATTTTACATGGATATATATGGTTTCTAATTGATTTTGAGATTTGAATCTTACGATTTGATTTAATTCTTGATTCACAAAATGAGGATTTTGAGTCCTGATTCAAATCTCAATTTTACAACCTATCCTAAGATTCTAGTCGAGAGGCTTTTCTAGCTCGGCACTTAGTTCTTCACATTATCTGGAAATGTTGATTACGTAAAAACAAGCATGAGCAATATGTTCAACTCATTAACTTGCCAAGACTCATTTAATACAACGAAACTCAATACAAAAAGCACAATTATTTGTTTAATGGTTACTGACCATTTTATCACATGCTTTGCATATGATGCTTAGTGGTTTTTAACTGATTTTTTTTTTATATTATTAACTGATGTTTGTGTTAGTCAGAAAAATTAACATAAATGTTTTCTAATGATAATATATTAAATATTAATACAAGCTGACAACTATAAAAATAAGAAACATTAAGATCAAATTCTTATTAAAAAAATTTAAAAAATAAAATTTTATTCACACTTGTTTTAGTTTTTATTTTCTCTTTTTTTATTTATGCATGTTGCTCACAATTGCAAACTTTAAAATTAGTTAAAAGCTTAACTTATGCTGATAAACTGTGATAGGTTTAAGAAATTATAAATGGTATGTATTAATAGTATTCATATAGGTTTAGATATCCCAAACCATATTTATTTGCATTAACCAAAGTGCAATTAGGGAAGTTTATAGTAACTAGAAACTTTAATATTTCATATTATTAAATAGCATTCAGGCTTTACATTTGTACATATTATGTACTATTAGTTACTTTTTTGTCCTCACGAAAGTTCTAATAGCATTTGTGCTTTACATTTATTATAGATACACTTTTCTTTTGATTTTCCTATTTTCTATAACATATTTAACCTTGATTTCTGATGTACTAAAATAAATTAACCTTGACATTTTTAAATTATAAATTAAATACAATAACTATATATATATGAGGGGTTGTAACTGGTTTTTCGTTTCTCATATTTCATCAACCAGTATCTAAAACATCTTGATTGTGGATTGGCAATTCGACTTCTGACGTGACATAATTTTCTTATCTTCTTGAGTCAGAATCATGTTGACACAATTCTAAAATTATCACGATTGCATCAAACTGAAACATTGCAATTTTGTATCGGGTTGGGGTGGTGTTTGCATTTTGTCCAGTATTGCCAACCTTGTTGGGAAGTTACCTTACTCTGGATGTGGAATTACATCCTATTCCATTTTATGGCATGCATAATTTGGCATTGGATGCTAGTGTTGCTTTTATAATGTTTTGGAGCATTTTGAATTCAGATGGACTATGGAAGTTTCTGCACTTCCATGGTTATTAGAAAATGTGATGGTCATTTCAGAGTGGATTATATTTTAAAAGAGCTACTAGGGATTTTCAATATGCATTAGCAAATTCTCACATGCATGACTTTGTGTTTGATTGTGTTATGGTTGGTGGTGGGGCTGAAGTTGTATGCATTTCTTTCCTTTACTAATATATGATGCCTCTTAAGATTCTTCTGTAATATTATCTGTACTCAATTCTGGTTATGGTCAAGGATTTGTAGTTTGCAGGATTTGCTTTTACTTTTGACAATGTGTCAATCACATCTCTATGAGTTGTCATTCGTGAAATTTGGGTTCCTAAATATTAGTAATCCACAAGTCACCGCCAACACCATCTAGTGCACTATATATGCCTGCTCATTGCACCATAAATGTGTCTTAGGCTTAAACTGTAATAACAACAGTATATTTGTTGAGAAAAAAGGAAAAGAAAATTATTAATTCTGTTCTATATTCCTGTAAAGATGATAATACTTTTGATTTGGGCAATCATTTGAAATGTAGTTGATTCTTGCTGGAAACGACAATAGTGTTTAAACAGGAATTTGACAAATTCAGGAACTTATTTAAGGAATTAAATTTTTTGGTGATGCATCTAATTTTATGAGAGATTTATTTAGGCCTTTGGTAATGTGTATGGGCCTATAGATCATTGGAGAAGACAATTTTGATAATATGGCATATGAGTTAAGAGATTTGGTTGAGCATTGGAATTTTCTAATCTCCTGCTTCTCATTTATTCGTCAACCCCCCTCCTCTTTTTTATTGTCTCTCCTGTATTTTGTTAATGTCTTCATTCTTCTAAATTTCTATTCTATCTTCTTCCCCTATCCCTTCTTGTTCTTTTCTTCCTCTCCTCTTGGTTCTGCATCACTTGGATTTTGCTAGACTTTATAAAAGAGAAGTTGTCATTTGTCTCCTGAAAATGCCTGGTGAAATGGCTTAAATTATGAGATACTCATGATTCATGGTTTTAGAAAATACTGGAAGATATTTGTAATTGGGCAAATTTCTCTCTCCTGAGGATAAAATTCTCCATAAATGTGATAATGCATCTGAATGTTTTTGAATTTGGAATGTGAAATAGGAAAAGACCATCCTACAATGCAGCAGTAGAAATCATGGGCTTGGAAGTACCAGTGTTGCTTGGATCTTGAGACTGGCCACTTGCAAATATGTTGCAGATTAGGGCCAGACTTGTCCACATCACCTTTCCTAAGATGTAGTTTGGCAGGACCAAAATTGAGTGTATTGCTCTTATTTATATTACTTGACTGGTGGAGATGACCATAAAAATTGATCTAGTTGTGGACATTCCTCCGCTTGAACCTTATTATGACTTCAGTTTTTTGTTGTGGTAATAATGGACATAACATGTGATTGTGCCCGTTAAAATGCCCTAGACTTATGACCTTCATTAGTTTTTGTTTTCTTCTGGGCTTTCTCGATGTATGCTCACTTATACATGCCAATTTTTCTAGTGTTAATTACTGAGTAAATAGTAACTGATTTCCAGTTTGGTGACGTGAATGTGGGTTCTGAGAGTATGAGAATAACTTTCACATGGTACAATACAAACTTTCAAATTTGGTCCTCCTTCATGTATTAGGAAGATGAAATGAGAAAGGGGGAACTAGAAGCTGATAAAGATAAAATGATGCGAGAGTACAGAGCTCAACTTGATGCTGAAAGGGCACGAAAACTTGCCCATGGAAGAAACCACTCTAGTAGTAAGTCTGATCATAAAAAAGGTATGTGTAGAAACCTTGATAAATGAAAATATTATTCTGTTGTGTGAATAAGTACTGGCATATCTTTCTTTAACCTTCTAAATGAGATGTGTACTTGCAGATAAAAAGGACAAGGATTTAAAGAAACGGAGCAGCAGAAAGAGAAAGGTGCCTGAATTTCTGATAGTTTTCCTAGTATTTAAAATGTGTTTTTCAGAACATACATTTCACATGTGACTGAAAACTATTACACTGAACTTGACATTCAGAATATGCATTTCACTTAACTTACTTAACCTTGTCTTTGCAGCATTCAAGGCGAAGATCTTCAGATTATAGCTCATCAGGTTCATCCTCAGATCCTTCAAGTAGTGATGATGATGAGAGAGAATCAAGAAGATCAAAGTCGAGATCTAAGAGAACAAAGAAGGAAAAGAAGCACAGGTCAAAATCCAAGCGATCCGGCAGTGATGATGATGAGGCTGATGGTCCTGTGCCACTGTCCAGATTCTTTGGGAGCATGAAGGGCTAATGCCATGGTTGAAATTGGCATTCCATACTCCATAAAAATCTCTTCCTAGAACAGGAAATCAATGGCAGCCTTTTCTCGAGTGATTTGCTTGAAGCAAACATGAGTCCAATTATTATTATTATTATTATCATAAAAATTTATAAGCTTGTAATGATATTAGTTTGTTTCAATATTCTTCTTCCTAGAAATCCATTTCATTATTTCACTGCAGTTCCTTTTGGTGTATTAGGCTGTATTGTTTGGCGGAAAAGAGAAAACAATTGTTTCCATTTTGTGCTTAGGATAATCTAATTGCTGACACTTGTTATTTCTCTTTAAAAAACTAAGTTTTTATGATTTTTTTTTTATTTTTTTTATTTTATATCATTGTGTTTTTGTAAGTTCTAATTTAACTTTATATATATTAATATACATATTATTATTATTTTTTCAGATGGCTCACATATTTTCTTTATATTAATATTTATAATTATCAAAATATAGCATTTAAATTATTAATAAAAATAAAAATAATTCATATTTTAAAATATTTTAAGAAAACATAATTAAATTAAAAATATGATTAAAATTCATATAAAACATGAATCCATGACTAGTAATAATAATAATAATAATAATAATGTTATTAAAAAGATTTAGAATATTAGACATCATTTTTAAAACATAAATTTTATTGATGTTTTCTCATGTGACTTACAGTGAAATTTGAACTATTTATGGACCCCATTTTATTCTTAAAACATTTAAGGATAAAGTTTCCTTAAATAATGGTTTTATGCAGTTTGAAAAATGAGCTCTTTAATTTTTAAAATTTCATTCCGTCCAAATTTCTTTAAAATTCCATTAAAAAAATTAAAAAAAAAAAATAACAGCTAATACTTGAAATACCCTTCCATCAACTCTTTCCTCTCATTCCAGTTTTGAACTCATCAACATACCTATAATAATCTCCTTTCATCTTCAGATAAAATACCTTGGCTGATCCAAAGTTTGTAATTTTTCGAAAACCCCTAAAAACCTTTATATGCTGAGCAAATTCGTCCCTTCGCTCCAACTTCAACTAGGGGCAAGTAAAACCAAACCGAAATTAAAAAATTAAACCGAACTAATTAGTTTGGTTTGATTTTTTAGTGGTTCGGTTTGATTTTAAAAAAAAAACCGAATTAAATTTCGGTTCATTTTGGTTTTTATCAAAAAAAAAATTTGATTTGAACCGAACCGACTGAAATTTTAATATATATATATATATATATATATATAATAATTTTAATATATATATAATATATTATTAATAAATATATATATATAATATATATATAGTTTATTATAATAAAAAGAAAAAAAAATTATCAAACCGAAAAATCAAACCGAATCGAATTAAATTTTTTCGATTCAATTCGGTTTGATTTATAAAAAATTTAATTTCGATTAGTTAGAATCAAAGTCCAGGCTTATGCAAATACTGTGGATTCTACGATGCCCCAACTTACATTACAAAACCTCTAAGCAATTGACAAATGGCGAATGGACTACAAAATTATTATACAAGGTAATACTTAAATTAATTGAAATGGATTAAGAAAATTATAAAATATAAAATCTACAAACCATACAGCTCCATTAACAGAAACAAATAAAGAGAGAAAATTATTATAGCCAACCATGTTCCTTTATTATTGTTTAATATCCTTATAAATTATTATATTGTTCCTTTTGTTTTAAAACTTCTAAAACAACAATAAAGTATCCAAGCTCGATAAATTATAAAAAATTAAGAACTGAATTTAGTATCCAACACTCTATTATTCTAAATCATAATAAATTAAACATCAAATACCTCCAACTTGCAAATTTAATTTGTTTAATATATAAATTTAGTTTTGATTAATTTGAGAATTGATTTTTTGGGTTTAGTTGCAAAGAGAGAGAGGGAATGAATAAGAGAGATTACATGAAATATAAAATTTCAATTGTAAATAAAGGGTATTTTAAACTTTTCATAAATTTTTATGAAAAAATTAACCGAATGACTATTTAGTATAGCAGAATAAAATTTTAAGGATTAAAGAGTTTATTTTTCAAACTGCAGGAACCAAGTCATTAATTTAAACAAATCTTGTGAACTAAATAGTACTCCACCCAACATTTTATTCAGATAGTGTACTTGCACAACAACTATAAGATTATATTCGATATTATAAAACTAAATATAACATAATCACACAAATCCTTCATTTAAAATTTCAAAAAATAATAGATTAATAATAGATTCAATTCAATTCAATTCAATTAGGTTATATCAATTTTAGCTTTAGTTTGTGACAAAATGATAATAAACTTTGATCCAGTATTTTAAAAATCGAATCAGTGATCGAATTGATCAGGTCGTCAATTTACGGTTCAATAGATCAGACCAGTTGAATAAGTGATCCGACTGATTAAATAAAATCTCTTCATTTTTTTTTTTTAATTTTATTTTTTTATCAGATTCCTATTAATAGAGGTCCAACTAGTTAAAACCAACTAAAAACTGATCAAAGAATAGTTTAACCGAAAATTTGATTTTTTCAGTGAATTGAACCGAACTTGCCAGCAGTTTCCATTTCAACTGGTTGAACCAACTGGTCCGATCCGGTTTTTAAAACAGTGTTCTGATCAGCAAATAGAAATGACTTATTTTCACATATGGAAATTAAAGTTGTGCATGAAGAGAGAGAAAGGCAGCCGATACAAACAACATTTGATTTGTTCTTGCCCATGAGTTCAGCCCATAATAAATATTTCAATTCAAGATTCAAGAGCCACCCAGTTTTGGTGGAACATATATACATGAAATAAATCACTGAAAACATTCAAAATAACAGAAACCACACTGTCATCAAATCCACAATGAATAGATATTTTTATGTCATTAATGCTTATTATCATTGATGCTGATACTCTGGGTTAAATGCAAGAGCCTCCCTATAAATCAGCTCCTTCATCTGTTCTTCCGTCAATGCATGCTGCTCAAAGTCAAAGCTGAACGGAGTCATGCAGATTGGCTCGTCGCTGATGTCGTGAAGAGATGTTAGGTACGGATGAGCAAGCGCATCCTCAACTGTAACAAAGGAAAAAATGAAGAAAATGAAGAAACCTGAATTGACAAACTTATGCAATGTGGAAAAATTCATCATACAGTGTAACTACATTCAGCATAACTTGTATCATCACAATTACGCATGTAAATCATTCATGCTACTCCTGAACTACTCAGACTTGCAAGATTTTCAAACTTGACTTGGACTTTGATCGAGTTGACTTTGAACTTGATTAGCAAGTTGAGGCAACAGATATTCAGCAGAATTAATGTTATTTGAGATTGTATTTCAAAGTTAGTTTACACGGCTATATATATGGGCCTATATTGTTTTGAATGTAGAGAAGATTTTTGAGTTGAGTATTGATAGCATTGCTAGATTTCTATCGTCTTTCTATTCTCTTCTGCATTTATGTCCGCTATTCTAATTCTCCTTTTCCTCTCTCCTTTGCTTGTTTTTCTCAAACTCTTTTCCTCTTTCCCATCTCTGTTACAATATCAAGTTGTTTAATGTTTGTCCTACATATAATTGCCTATTTTTATGAAGCCATTTCAATCAAGCAATCAACATATCATCAAGCACAAGCACCAAATGACCCCATTTTGAGTTGATGTGAAAAAACTTAGGCCATGCCAAACCAAAAGAATATGAAAGCATAATGCAGCACAAGTAACTCTACTAATATTTGCCATCAATAGAACATTATGGAGAAGATAATCACCTGTAATCCTCTGTCTGGGATCAAATGTCAACATCTTTTCAACAAGATCAATAGCTGCAGGGTGGACAGTTGGAAACTTCTCAGTGAAAGATTGGCGACGATAAAGAGGAAGTTGCCGAATGTATCTCTTTGCATTTTCATTCAAAAATCCCAACTCAGCCTCTGATGGAGTGCCAATTAGCTGCAAGGTTTACAGTGATTGATCATATATAAACAAATATATCTTCAAGTTGCAAAAATTTCTTGCATGACATAAGACATGGATATGACAAATTTCACATTCCTAAACATTAGGCACCATTTGACCAAGTTTGATAACATAATGCCATTCGATATTATATAGCCCATTCAAGAAAAGCCCTCAGAAAATTCACATGCTTTTGAGCGCAATAACAAAATTCAACCATTTTTACTGTATAAACCTTTTCAAATTGACAAAAAAGAAGATGCTCCCTTTTGTTCAAGAGAAAGCATGGATCAAAGAATTATAAACTAAATTGTGTCCTGATCCTACACATTCTCAAAAATGGAAAAAAAAAAAAAAAATCACAGGGTATAGATACAAAATTTAATAATTATAATACCTCCATAAGCAAACGAAGCTGATGTACATGATCTCTGCCAGGAAATAGGGGCTTCCGATCCATCAACTCCATGAAAATACAACCCACAGACCATACGTCAATAGCTGCAGTGTAATCTGAAGAGTTCAACAGCAGTTCTGGTGCGCGGTACCATCTTGTAACAACATATTCTGTCATGAAATCAGTTTCTGAGGTAACACGAGCCAGACCAAAATCACATATCTTTAGGTCACAATTTGCATTCAGGAGGAGATTGCTTGGTTTTAAATCTCTGTGCAGAACATTTGCAGAATGTATGTATTTCAATCCTCGGAGAATTTGATACAGAAAATACTGCACAAAACATAGAACAATTAGCTTGATCCTGAATTTCTTCAATACACTAAAGTAAAAGACAAACTAAAATACAAACCCAAAAAAATTATACTGATAACTAAATATGAAGCATAATTGTTTGCATAGAACTTGCCAAACCGAATTTTACCAACAAAATAATCCAGCAATAAATCTACCAACCAGTCTAATTTACTGAAATAGACAGCAAAGGTAATACATGGTTTTTGTATCCAGATTCCCGGCATACTCTAATAGAGCCCAACACTTATAAGGACTTGAC
This sequence comes from Vernicia montana, assembly GCA_949750685.1. Classification (NCBI taxonomy): domain Eukaryota; kingdom Viridiplantae; phylum Streptophyta; class Magnoliopsida; order Malpighiales; family Euphorbiaceae; genus Vernicia; species Vernicia montana. Next base: position 16,524 of record CATKHJ010012658.1, on the reverse strand, counting down.
TGTGAATGATGATCAAAATAATTTGCTTAGTAACAGATATCAATGGCAAATGATCAGACAATTAACAAATTATGATATAGTAACGCTTAGAACATGCTCTGACAACCGTAATCAGATTGAAATTAAACTAATCATGGTTGTTAAACTCGCGAGTCAACTAATACGAGTTTACAAGTTATAATCAACCAAACGAGTTAACACGTATATAAAATCGTTTTTGAGTAGAATCGATGTACTCTTGCGAGTTCATCAACGATATTACAAGTTTACATATAATTCAGCTTTTACCTTAAAAATTAGTCATGGATCTACACTTTGTGCGGGTTTTGGTTATATTTTTTTATTTAACTTGTGTTTTCTTAAAATATTTTAACATACGCATATTATTATTATTATTTTATTAAATTTAAATATTACATTTTGAATATTAATGTAAATAAAATAAGGGAAAGTACAGTAAAATACCATGTGGTTTCACACTTATTTTAATTGGGGGCTGTTATTTGTTTTGTGACATTTTAGTACCCTGAACTTAATGTCATTTGATACAACAATGACAATTGACGTAACGCTTTAAAAAATGCTGATATGGAATTTTAAAATTATTAAACATTTTCTAACGTGGCAACCAAAACGCAGAGTTCTAGTTCAAAACTAAAAAATTAAAAAAAAAAAAAAATGCAGCGTTTTATATTAACGCTTTGTGTTTTAACAAAATTCAACACAAATTAAGCTTCTTTTCCTCAAATTTGGCTTCTTATTTGAGCAAAGGGAAAGAGAGAGAGAGAGAGAGAGAGAGAGGGGCAGTGATGCAATGGTGGAGAAAACTGAAAATTTAAAAGTCACCGTGGCCGAGAGGGACAGCTGATGAAGCTCGTGCAACGGTGGTGATGATCGGGTCCACAGGTGACGGCGGCGGAAGGTGAATCAGCAATGGAAGTTGCCAATCGAGAGTGTCGCTCCCTGCGACAGCTGTTGGAGCTTCAAATCAAGCTTGGTGGTCTAGCTTTTGCTGGAACTGCACTGATTGATGCTGGCGATGGTGAGGCAACAGTGGAGATTTGATTGGGGCTGGCTTTGTCAACGACCCATGTTCTAATCATTACTGCATGACTTCTAGTGGTTCCCCAAAATTTGTTTGGTTGAGGGGCCTTGTATGACTATAGAGGTAGAAGTCTTGTTATGGCATTGCTAGATCTGAACAGTATATATCTATATCTAAATGATTAAATGTGTTTTTGTTGATATGTTTCTAGAGTTTCGAAATTTCTGTTGTATGAAATATCTAAACGATTGAATTGGATTTGGCCAGAAATGGTCCAGTCAAGTTTGGAACTTTTTTCTTCTTTGAATGGGTTTAGATTGTTTATTCCAGTGAAAGTTTATGTACTATTTATAACACTTGATCAGATTAAAAAATTTACAGCCAAAATCAATTTTCTTTTTTCTTAAATCTTTTCTAATTATTTTACAAATGAAAAAAAATAAAATGCTAAAGGAAAGCCGAGACAAATTTTCTTATTAATTTTAAAATTCCGTCAAATAATGTTTAATAATTTTAAAATTTCACATCAGCATTTTTTATGGCGTTACGTCAATTGTCACTCTTGTGTCAAATGACGTTAAACTCATGATACTAAAGTGTCACGAAACAAACCACATCTCCCATTTAAAATAAGTGTGAAACCACATGGTATTTTACTATACTTTTTTCAATAAAATATATATATAGGCCAACTAAAAGAATGATAAAAAGATATTATATATGTTGGTCTATATAACCTATCAAAAATATAATGACATGGAAAAAATTTGATGAAATGACTTCATATAAATTTATGTTTTTAAAAGTTACTTAACACATAGCGAAAAAATTTCTAAGCAACTCTTGAATTCAACTTTTATTATATATATATAAAAGATAATTGAACAAGTTTTGAAAGATCAAAAGGTATAATAATGAGATGCATTCATAGAAAATGAAAGAAATGAGAGAGAAGCGACTACATCATCAATGATTAATCCATATGTCAAATGCATACTCCTATCCCTTACTAATATTATTAACTGTAATAGAAATTCAAGTACAAACCTATAAAAAGTTTTGAAAAAAATTAATTAATTTAAAAATTTAAAATTTCAATCTCTATTTTTTCTAATGTAATAATATATTATGGATATATTATTATAAGTTGGATGTGGATATTTATTTAATCTTCTATGTAATAATATAATTGAAAGCATATTTATGTCATTTTAAATGTATATTTATCTAACCGTCTTCTCTCTCAACTTGTTTTTTGGTTTTTTCTAAAGTTTATTGTTTGAGCCATCGTCGACCTTCATTCGGTTGGCGGTGGTTCATTTTTCTTTATTGTATTTAGTTTTTGTTTTTAATAAAAAATATATGTAAATCTGTGTCTTTCTAGACATGGATTTAAATTTGTTTTTCATTTATTTTATGAGTTTTGTTATCCTTTTTATGAGATTTAATAAGTTTTTTCTTTTGTCTTCTTTTATGGAAATTTGTTTGTCCCCTTACCTTCCTTTTAGCCTGGAACTGATGAATTCACTCTTTAACGAGAGGCGAAACCCATAACCTATTTATACGATCGGATAAGAAAGGACCGACAGCAAAGAGAACTCCAACTGCATGGGCTCGTAGGCCGAAAGGGGTGATTCTGCGAGGTGATTAACTACTGCCTGTCCCTTGATGGCCTTTCGAGTCATGAATTGGATGTCAGATTCCGATTATTTTATGAGAGTTTGTTTATCTTTCGTCATGAGAATTAGGAGAAGTTTGAGTATGATATGTAGAAGATCAGATTCGTTTAAAGACAATGAAGTCAATTTGTGATTTAGTATAGCCACCGAGTGGAATGTGTCTCTTGCCGATGTATCAAACGCAGCCAAGATGCTGTATATAATTGTTCCGTCAACAAGATCAATGAAACTAAGAGGAAAAGCTCATCTTTATAACAAGATTTATATGTATTTCTTAAACGCAGTTAAGTTTACTTTTCTGTTCCAAATTGTACTGATTAATCGTTATTAATGAAATATTCCTTTTATTTCAAAAAAAAAATGTATATTTATATTTTTAAAGGTTATTTTTCATGGTTTGCAAAATCGTAAGATTTTACTATTCGATTTTATGACTCGCCATCCGATTCTAGGTTAAAAATGCGAGTTTAACAACCTTGAAACTAATAACAATGCGAAACCAATGTAGATCTTCATACACAGAGGCTACTCTACCATGGATATAGCTGGACTAAAAGAAATCATAGTATTTTTTAAATTCATTTTTTGGATAAGCTCTCATAAAGTGAGAACAAAAATCAAGGTTTTAACTTGGAATAAAATTGGAGTAAAAAGTATATGATTAAGGCCTAAGATTGGGGCTGCACATGACTGCTTGAACAGTATCTATGAACAGTAACCTAGGGCTAATTTGATGATCTCTAATTTCAAACCTTGAGGTGTCACTAAGGCATCCCCAGAGCATCATCTTAGAAGATTCTAAAGCAGTCTTGTTACCAAAACGATTGCAGACTAGCAAATATAATTCATGCTGAAACCCTAACTCTAAGCTCCATACACTGTAATACAAGTGAGTCCCAGGCTCATCTCTTCCTACACTACTAGGTTTCTTGGTCCACTTGGAACTTTTGTATATTTGATAAAATAAATTAGGCCTGGCCAGTAAGTTTGTGCAAGTTTCAGAAAAAGGAGTCTATGGGATTTGGAAAGGAAAACAGGCACAAAGATGAATATATTAAGCTAACTTCGCAATGATGCTAAAAAATTTTCAGAAACCAAAAGCTCCCTTTGTAAATTGTAGCTACTTGGAACAAAATCCTTTTCATTACCTCTTTATGGGTTTTGCTTCAGGAACTTTTAAAAGCGTCACTTGCTAACATCCAGTGTGAACAGAGAGCTTCACTCCATTAATTTCTTACTGGACTTTTTCGGATATCATATGTATCATATGGAGAAGAATACCTTATCCTCTTCTTTTATCTGTGTTGATAAGGATGTTTTATTTTTTTTCATATGAAAGATGGGTTAATATTTCTACTATTGTTTTTGAATTTGATTGAGATTGGTTTTCAATAAAGAGTTCAGGTGCTTTAATGATGAATCTCTAATACAAAATGAGCTTAAGGGGAAAAAACAAAAATCAAAAGTAAGTGAATGCAGGAAGCAATCTATGGAGAAATATTGTCTGCACACAAATGTATGAGTGTTTCTGTCATCAAAACTGCTTCATTTTCTAGAAATCTACAACTAACATCTGTGAAAAACCTACTATAATCCAGATGAAAGAGAGGCTTCTTGACTTGCATATTGATAGTAGACCATACTGCAGATTTGTGATTTATATTTGGCATACACATCACATCATCTTTCATACCAAATCCTTGCACCTGATAATGTAATTGAGTAGGTCATGCATAATTTCCATCTTCCAATTTCATCTTCCTACTTGATCAATTAATTTAACTACGATCTCCATTCATTTATTCAAAGCTACAGAATACAACCCCAAAAACACATCAACCAATGGTTCCTCCCTCACCCCTTCCTTTGATCTTCCACCTTAAAACCTAAATGCTTAATTAATGCATCCAACAATTCTTGATATATATTCACAAGTTCACAAAGCCAGCATTCCCAAGGGTGAAAGACTGCAAAAAAGAAATCCTCCATAAAAAAGCCCCCTTTTCATGTCCAAAGACAGGTGACCTAATGGCCCCGAAATTCCAGAAGTGCTCTCACCATTAACCAATGACTGTCAAATAGATGAGGGCAAATTAAACTGGAATATTAGTTCATCCAATTTGCAAGGAGTACAAATTTTATACTGTATATACCCAGAATATTCATTGTTAATATCCTGTCCAAGACATATACTGGAATTAAGGTAAGTCTGCCATGAAAAGAAATATCGCAAGACCAATATAATGATAAAACATAAAATGCTTTGCTACCCTCTGCATAAAGGAAGTCTTCTGTCCAATGCCCATCTTATTGAGCCCCTTCTATACATACAATTACAGATAGTACAACCTCTCTATTATGATTACCAGTATCTGTTCTGAATCTTTGAGATTCCTAGTGAAAAAGAATATTGATAATATATTATTTCTGCTCAAGGCATATTTAAAGCCGTCTAGACTCTAGACCTCTCAAAACTGACTCTTGTCTCTCAGATCAATTAATCATGCACATGTAGACATGTACTTCAGAATAATGATTGCGACTATCGCTAGACAAATATTCATTAGAATTCATAAGAAAAGTGATGCAGCTTAAAAGAAAACGCATCATGGAGCTAGAGGTGAAAGGTATTAATAAGGCAGGCAAGAAAAAAATGTAATGGTTTCCAAATGATCTATAAGTGCAGCAGTAGAGGGAGACATATTAAGGTGAGGAACACAGAACCAATTCCAAATAGCTAGTGCAAAGCAAATAGTCAACAAATATTTTGTGTTCCTTTGCCTCCATTATTCCTATCGTCCACTTGGGGTTTTCCCACTTCAACTCTTAATGAATTGCTGTTCCATACTAAAAAGTTTAATCTTAAATTGTTTGGTATCAATGCCTATGAAAATCTTTTTTTTTTTTTTTTTTTTTTTTTTGAGGGAAAATGCCTATGAAACTTGATAAAGTGGAAAGGAACTAATGATATCAAAGCTATACTACAAACAAGTACATAAAAATATCAACCAACCTGGCAGTGCTCCTCTGATAATGCTTGATTGGAACGAATAATCTGATGCAGATCAGTATCCATTAGCTCATACGCAATGTAAACATCATTAAATGATTCCCTTTGGGGTGGAGGCATGATATCCCTGATTGCAACAACCTGCAAGACAAATGCCAGAGATGTCAATAAAAATAAACTTCAATGGGGACCTAACATTGGCTTGTTTCTTCCAAAGAAATTTCCTCAAACAAAAAATGGCAGCGAAAGGTAAAGTTCAAACATAAAGGCCAAAGCTTAAGATCACATCCTTAGGATTTAAAATTATATAAAATTGTCCCATCTATCTCTGTTTCACATGGTAAAATTCCATTGATGTCACATCAAATTATTTTGTTTTACATCAGTACATCTATGAGCATTTATCACCAACTTTTACCTGAATCCTGCCTGTAACTTCATTTTTTTTTCACCAGCCTTGTCAATAATGCTCTTGAAGTCAGATATTTAAATATAGGTAATGACATCAAATCATGTGATTCCATTTCTCACCCCAGGAAGCCGTACGTCTTTATCAAGTTGCACAATACTATTCTTAAATTGATAGGTTCAAAGCTTCATTAACTTGTCAACAAAATGAGTAAGAATGCGTGATCATGAAAAATTTACTATTCGAAAGACCTGAAGGCCAATAAGTGTAACAAAGGATTTGACAAGTCATGACAGCAAACATTGTCCTAGATAGGCCTGCACAACTTTTTTTCCCAAATGATGGCAGAATCTTCTTGGCAAGTCAACTACAGAATCAATTTAAATTTTAAACATGGAAGCCAGATTTCAACTAGTTTTATCAAAATATCTAGTCCCATATTAGTGCCTTAGAGTTTTGATTGCCTAGTCCTATACCAGTATCTAAAGAATAGTCCACAAGAACATGGTATTTTGAGAAATAAGAGGCTATTATGTAACAAGAGTAGAAAATCTCCTTGTCTGCTGTAAGAAGTAAGTTTGATCCATTCTCAGAAAAACAGCAACTTGATGCTTATTTTTTTGTCCCAAAAGCAGGTAAAAGAAAGGTTTTGCCTAAAAAACATGTAAAAATGTGAAAGAAAAAGAAAATTGAAAACAGGTGAAGTTCCAATGCAAAAACAAAGTCCAAGAAAACAACATTAAGTTATTGCTTTTTAGGACAGAAACTAATAAAAATAGTGAAATTCTTTAAGAAAACAGAAACCCAACTCTGAAATATAACTATAATCTATACAATGTCTAAATTAATTTTACTGCTCTGTTTCTTCTCTGTCAAACAAAGTGATAACAACTTTCTTTGCAAAACGCAACTAAATATGTATTAATTCTCCATGATTAAACTATCAAATTGAAAGAAAGATTTTGTTTTTCCCCCTTGCCTATGCAACAACAGAAGGGCATATAATCAAGATATATGTCCATCAAATGTTACCCAAAACCAATACATTATGAGTAATATTTGTATAGTTTAGTTAATTGGTTACCAAAATGAGTAAATTTTTTGTAAACTAATCAATGTACAAATCAGTAATTAATCACTCACTGACGTTTTCATGATCCATATGGCGAAGCAACTTGATCTCACGGAGAGTCCTCTTAGCATCAATTTTATTATCAAAAGCATTCGCTATCTTCTTTATTGCCACATTCTCACCAGTCTCTGAATTTAAAGACGAGCTAATAACAAAAAAATCCAAAATCAATAACCTCAAAATCACTTCACGAAAAACAAAATCAAAGCAACAAAATCGAGACGGAGAAAAAGAGTACCAAACAATGCCGTAAGCGCCTTTGCCGATAGGCATAATAGGAGGCTTATACTTAGCGGTGACCTCAAATATGTTACCGAATATGTTGTACTGTATAAACCTTCCACCATGGCTAAGCGTCGCCGGAATATTCTCGATGCCACCTGAAGGAAGGACCTGGTGTTGTTGGTGTTGTTGTGGGTCAGACGGTGGAGGTGGTGGAACCGCCGTCGCCTCCTCCATCTCGGTATCCGCCGTATGACCCGGTCCAGGTCCGTCCATTTCTGAAAATTGGTTTGGTCAAAAACAGATCTGAAGCGAAGGTGAAGAAGTGTTTTTTTTTTTGCCTAGAAGGTGAAGAAGGTGTTAGCAAATGGAAATGGAAGTGTGGTAATGTGTGTGCTTTTTGATTGCCTTTCTGTTTGTTTTTTTTTTTCATTTTTTTTTTGTGTTTTCGATTTGATTTTCTATGAATGGTTAGCCTTTTGACAAAACAACACGTGAGTCCTTGTGAGTGACTTTCTTCTTAATTTTTATTTTTAATTTATAGAATAATGAAATTTCTTATTTTTCAATATATATATGTCAGGTCCAGGATCATACACCGCCTCCATGGTTATTAAATGTTATTGTTGCTGATATTTCTTCTTAATAATATTTTTCAATATTTTACTTCTATATATATATATAATTTGAGTTAAAAAAATTATTACGGCTAAAATTAGTCATATATTTTGCTTTAAATTTTAAAATTGAGCTTAAAATTGATTTATAGTGAAATCACATCAGTTTTATGGATGAGTAAAATCGGACTGAAATTATTAAATTGGACCAAAATCGATTAAGTAAAATCAAAATTAAAATTAGTTTTAGATTTTGGTTTTGATTCGTAATTGAAATCATAAGGAGCTTTGATTTGATTTTTATTTCTATTAAAAACCGAATTAAAACTAAAATCGCTGATTTCAAACTGAAATCGATAGTTCGGTTAAACCAATCATATTTAATTATTACATTACTTTTATTTGGTTTCATTTAATTATTTGTAATATATATTTTAAGAAAAAAAAATATCATTAAAAAATTGTCCAACACGTTTGTACCAGCAAACATATTTAAATCAAGAACTATATCGATTTTAATTTTTCTTAATTTTAAGATCATACGTAGATAATTTAATTAATATAAAAATTAAGTACAAGTATTTTTTAATTTATAATTGTATTTTAATAAATTTTATTATTTATTAAAATTTTATTTTAAATTATTCAATTATTTTATATTAATTTTTTAATTAAAATTAATGTAATAAAAAAAATCGATTCGAAACTAATTTTAAACCATTATAAAGAAATCAATTTCAAATCGAAACTGACCAGTTTTAAACCAAAATCGAAATCGTAAAAACTAATTATAATTTCGATTTGAATATTTTATTAAATTAAAACTGTTTAATCATACTTTTATCATTTTATTTTAATTTTTTTAATATAAAATTATTAAAAAAATAATTAAATTAACATCATCGGTGTAAATTTTACATGTATTCGCGATTAATAAAAATGATTAATAATTAAAAATGACAAATAGCGCCTCACAAAAATTAGAGTCGTATTTGGATAATCCAAAAATAGAATTACACAAGAAAAATATAAATAGAAAAAATTTATCGTGCAATCCGGTTAGCATGGCCAAATCAATAAACCAAAAAAACCAAATTCCCTTTTATCTTTTCACACTTTATTTTATACAATGCCTAACTTATTCTCAGCACGAGCACGGTATATTTAATTCTTCTCCTTCATACCTTTTTTTTTATGCTTTTTACTTTATATCAATTTCTCTATATAAATTAATTAATACGAACAAAAATACTAGACAAAAAATTTTCATATACAGAGGATTTTTTTAAAAAATATATTCATATACACACAAAGACAGATAATGAATACGTATACATCTCGAAATTATGGCGAGAATTTTAGTGTATATATATATATATATCCAATAAAAAAATCATATATATCTTACTGTATATATATATTTTTAAATATATAAAGTGAGAATTGAATATGAATTTATTAATGTATATATATTTACTAATTAGATGAAAGTTTATTCAAAGTAAGAAAGAAAAATATATTGCATTATCGTTAGGGGTAGGCAGGTCCTCTAATGCATAAGAAGACCCTCTAATCTCTAAAATATAAAAAATTTTAGGTATAAAATTAAAAAAATTTAGCCATATATTATATTTGACTCCCTTATTTTAAATGATTTTTTTTTTTAAATATATAAAAGTTAGTTTAATTATATATACTTCATTAATATAAATTATGATTTAAAAAATTTGATCTCTCATAAAAAAAAGTTTTATAGCTCCATCACTAGCATTATCTTTTAAAAGTGTTATTTTTTTTTAATTTTATTTTTTCTCATTATTATTTTTAAAATTTATGTTATATTTTACTTGTAGTGCAAATGCAATTTAAATTAAATATATATAATTTCTTGTATATGTAAATATATATTTTGAATACATAAATCTATGTAAGAAGACTAGAAGAATGAAACCAATTGAAAAAAAAGGAACCAAGTGAAAAGAAGTGAAAGGAATATTACTGAATAGGTGTATTACTGAGTAAACAGTAACTTGGTTAAAAACGTGAAAAGTTAAAACCAATTTTTTTTTTTTTTTTTTTTTTTTTTTTTTTTTTTTTTTTTTCAGTTTTAACACAGCTCCCATGTGGCAGTACATAAAGCAATCACAATGTGGGGCAGCATGGGTTTTCCTGCAACTAGGTTTGCAGGAAAATATTATCCATACAAAAAATATAAAAGATAATCAAATGTAGAAAAATAATTATATAAATATAAAAAGTGAATGAAAGACATATATAAAAAGCTATGTTGTTGTCAAACCTTAGCGGGACAGAATTAATCTAGAGCTAAATCTAAGGTCGATATAATTTATATGAAAAATCCTCTTATATAAAGATCCGTTAATAACCCTCATGAACTAATCAGATAACTACTAACATTGAGGGAGCCATGTTATGGCCAAAGGGACATTGGGCTCCTCAAAATTTTAATTTTTTTTAAGGAAATTACACCAATTTTTTTTTTTAATTTTTTCTTTAAAAATATTATTTTATTTTTTTAGGTTTTCAAAAATATATATATATTTTTTTATACTTGTGATATATTTTGATATACTTATAATATAACTTTAAAAATGAGACTTTTTTAAATAAAAAATTTAATGAATGTAATTTTGGGGGAAAAAAAAAAGAAGGTATGTATAAAAATATTTTATCTTTTTGGGTATTTATATACAAACCCTTTTTTATTTAGTATGCAATTAAGAGTCAAAATAAGAGGAAAAAAAAAAGTACTAAACCCTTGAAATTTTAAGGAGAGCATTAGACTCCTTGAATTTTTAAGGAGAGTAATGGACCCCTGAAATTTTAACATATTTTAACTCAAAATAAAATGGGGCATTTTGAGTGTTTTAACTTATATTGTAAGTATTCTCTAGTGAAAATGTGAAGCCAAAGAAAAAACTTAGAATGGTGGTGCTTGTCGAATTGTTAACTAAAGCGAGGGTGGGTAAACAAGTCGGCAATCAATGCGTCAGACTTAATTTGGTATTGCAATTCAAACTCTGATTGTTTAATTTGCTCAATTCCTTGTAAAATAAGATGCAAATTATGGACAAACGAGTAGGCAAGTAATATTTTTTTTCTTGTTAGTCGGTAAAGACTAAGTTGGGCCACTTAAATTTAATTCCCAATTTCTTCACTGACCACTAACCGATGAACTAAATCCAATTCACAAGAGTAAACCGGTTATATGTTGAAATTTTAAAAATATGGAAAATACTATCAACTGGATTCAAACTTTGCCAGCGTAAATTTATGCCATCCTTAATTGTCTATATGCAAAGTCGAAGTTAAGGGGGCCAGACTAAAAAATAAATAAATTATATAGGTTTATTAAATACTAAAATTTGTTATTAATCTTTTAAAAATTAATTTATATATACCCCTTAATCCATGTGATAAATTTAGTAAACATGCTTTATTTTTATTGGTCTTTTATTTAAACTAAAAAATCAAGTTTAATCTTATAATTTCTCTTAAATTTAAGCACAACTACAAAACTCAAGTCTTTACTCTTTCTCCTTATACTCTGTCGCACACTCCTTTTATTAAGGTTATTGTTGCACTTTACACTTTAAAGTTATTGTATTATTTATGTTAGTGTGAAAAGAAGAAGAAGCTTTTTATGTTAAGGTCAACAATTTCACTTAGCTTCCAGCTATTATGGACTTCAGGAACCACCTCCATATACACAGTCAACAACCTCAATTCCTCCTTCAATCAAGGCTCCATTAATGTACTTTTATTTCTATAAATATCATTGTAACAAATCTTGTAATTACACAATTCATTAATACAATTTATCAGTTCATCATGTAATCTAACATGATATCAGAGTCTGAGAGCTCATGCATCTCAGTTGAAATCAAAATGTAAGAAATACAACTCCTGTGTCATTTTTTTTCAATCTCAAAGCATTATGTGATTTTTTGATTTACATGCACACGTAAATTTTTTTTCTTCTGACCACACCATCACAAAGAAACTCATCTCCAGAAAAATTTCAAGACCAACCAACCTCACCGGAAACGGACGTCGGACGAGCCATCACGCGCCACCTGAAGCTCCGCGACTGACCTCACTTGCCACATTCGCCGTCTGGAGGTTGAAGACGATCCAGTCAGCCACCACATTAGCAAAAGCCATCTAATCAGCAACCACGTCATCCATTCATGTTTTGCTATGTGTCACTTGTCAGTGCCACGTGTCAACCGCCACGTGTACTAGTGAAAGTCTGCAACATGTCACACGCGGGATCCACTTCCTTATATGCCTGTCCAATCATGTCTCGCCATATGTCTAACATGTGGCCTAGTAATATCCTGCCAAGTGTCAAACGTGGGCCACCTTCTGCCATATCATGATCTAGATTCGGATATGACTCGACCTGACCCGTGCTCCTACCTGACCTGATCCGCCAGTCCAATCCTCTTTGACTAGACCCAAATTCGTTTTGATCCACGGTCTGATTCTCTGTCTGATCAAACCGGTTCAGTTTGTTTTGACCAACCAGTTCAATTTGTTTTGACCAATTGGTTCAGTGATTTTTATACCGATTTTCAATGAACTCATACTAGTTCCCAAGGTTTTTAGACCTTCTGAGTTCAATTTTGCAATCCTTTTTGCAAAATTCTATCTCTATCTGAATTTTCTTGACTCTACCTCAATTTTCTGTGTTTTTCTGATAACCGGTTTGACCTTTTTCTAACCAGTTCTAAATGAACTTTTACTAGTTTTCAAGATTTTTAGACCTTCTGAATTCAATTTTGCTGTCCATTTTGCAAAATTCTGATTCTGTCTATCTGTTCTCGACCCTACCTCAATTTTTTATATTTATGTGGCCTTCCGGTTCTACCCCTTTCCTATCGGTTTCGAATGAACCAAGACTGGTTCCCAAGGTTTTTAGACATTCTGAAATCAATTTTGTAGTTTGTTTTGCAAAATTCTGTCACTATCTATATTTTTCTATATGAACCAAGGCTGGTTCCTGAAATTTTTGGACCCTCTGAATCTATTTTTGATCTCTATTTTATCATTTTGTGACTCAATATTCTATTTTGGGCCTTTTGAATCCATATTTGCCTTTTTGAATCCATTTCTAAAGCCATTTATGTCATCTGTTTTATCAATTTTCAGATTTTGTCTCATGTCTTCACGTGTTCCGCCATATATCTTGCTCTGCTATTAAGATGACTCCTCCTGTTACCACGTGTTCCGCCACGTGTCCAAATCTGATATGTTTTACCATATTCCATTTTGTCTTTTGTCTTTATGGAATTTTTCACATTTATTTTTCCGTTTTACTGTGCTTATCATTTGATATGTCTTTATTTTCTGTTTTCAATCTGTTTAATTAGTTTTTAATATGTATTTTGTTTTCTGCTTCAACCCATTTTTCAAATCTACTGAGCAATCTCAAGTTGGCATCTACGATACCACCTTGAGTTTGAGGGAGGATGTTAGTGTGAAAAGAATAAGAAACTTCTCATGTTAAGATCAACAATCTCACCTAGCTTCCAATTATTGTGGATTTCAGGAATCACCTCCATGTGCACGGCCAACAACCTCAATTCCTTCTTCAATCAAGGCTCCATTAATGTACTTTTATCTCTATAAATATAATTGTAACAAATTTTATAATTACACAATTCATTAATACAATTTATCTGTTGATAATGTAATTTAACAATTTATTTATTGCAAGAGGTGTTGATTTTTTTTTTCCTTTGTCAATATTTTATGTTTGTAGCTTAAGTCCATTGCTGTACTGCTAATTGATTAATTCTTCTACAACAACCATCTCCAAGTTAAGGTACGTTTCTTGGCACAATTTTAAATTATTTCTAGTTTTAGTAATATTTGAATTATTATTATAATATTGCTTCATTGATTCATGATTGAACAAATATGTTTTTCTTTCTTTAATATTTTTTTTTTTCAATTTCATGAATGAATGAATGCCATGATAACAATTGGTATTTAAAAGTTATAAATACTTACTTTTATATATTAATAATTTATTTTTTGCCCCTAATGAAATGATTTTGACTTCATTCCTATCTATGTGTATATATATATATATATACAAAATTTTATAAAAGTCCATTTTGATTTTTTTTTTCATAATTTTTTAAAAAACATCAAAAGTTATAGTTATGTTGACAATTACTTATGAATATTTAAACTTTGATATCATAAATAACAATAGTAGCATATGACCATTAAATTTTTTTTTTTTGAGAGATTTATAAATTTATTTGGTTTTCTAAAACGTGTAAAAAAATTTGTATGAGTGAAATTTCAGATTTAGAAATTTTTTAATATTTTAAAATTTTACTTACAGTTTTTCTCTTAAAAATATTTTTAAAATTTTTATAATTAATTAAAATTAAATTTTAATTCAAAAATATATTTTAAAACAGCTGGTGAAATTCCATGTCAGAGGAAAATTTTTATATAGTACAAGAATATTTAAGTGTTAGAAAAAAAAAAAAAAACCATAGGCCCTTTAAAAAAAAAAAAAAAAAAATCAAACCACAACATAGTTTTTTTTGTAAATTTTTTTTTCTAGTGCTTATTAAGATGTTTGTGGAGCTAATTAATTAATCTCGTATTTGGAGATTTTTGTTTTGTCCTTTGTGGGTTGTCCTTCCATCTAAAAGGTTTTGTCATTGTTTTTTCACGATTTTAAACTTGTTCTCTCTCTCTCTTAAGTTCATTATCTTGCTTTTGTGGTTTAAGAGGTGTATGGTAGGGCCGGCAATTTTCTATATCTCTTTTGCTCAATACGTCAGTAGATGAGGAATTGGATTATACATAGGTCGGATTTTGATGTGTTAAAAATGGATTAATCTGTAAAACCTATATTCAACAAAGTAATGCCCGTTTAAATAATCGGCTTAGTATGTCAACATGTATTATATTATTTATTTAATTACATTTAGAGTAGACCTACCTATTTACAGGTCGTAAATAGTGAGGGAAATTGCAGATCATATGAGTTGAGCCTTTAAAAATTTTAATATTTTTTAAATTTATATCTGACTCATGAATAAATATTTAATTAAGAGTGATTTAATTTATATTATAATTTTTTATCTTTAAAAAAATATTATTTATACTAATATGATTGATGAACAATAAATTTATATTTTAGTTTATTATATTTTGCATATAGCATTCAAGCCTTTATGGGTTATTAAAATCACATATATTAATATTTTTAAATCAATTAAATTTTGTATCCATATTATTTTAAAAGTTGTTTTAATAATATATTTAAAAGGATTAAAAGTATCATGTCATATAATTTGCTTAATAAATATATCCAATAAAGATCTAAAAATATGAACATAATTAATAAATGAGATAGATTAGAGTTGAAATTTTTATCTTTGACGTGGAGGCTTTTGTAGAAAGATTTATGAGTCATCTGGACAGGCAACGGGTCAAGCATAAGAAATAGTGATCCCAGACAGTTGGGATTCTGGGCCCTGCATGTACTTGATTCAACGAAAAATGATGCAACGGATCCGATTCATCGCCTTTGGCAATGATCGACATCGTTTTTCTGCCAAATTCCTTCATTTGGGCTCCTAAATTAGCCGTTTTTCTATTTATAATAACTTTTTAATTTGTTTGTAACTTTTGATAGGAAACTCGAATTTAGGCGCCGTCTGTGGCGTTTTCCTTATTTTAAATCCTATTTTATTTTGGTGTATTTTTATGAATCTGCTATTTTTGGCAGTTTTCATATTTAGAGTTTCGGGGACCCTATTTAAACTTATGTTTTGCCTGTTTTAGGGCATTAAATAATATTCAGAAAACTTAAACCTTAAATTGGCTTTACCTTTTTACTTACGCTGCATCAATCTTATACTAATATTTTGATACAACACGACATAAATTGTTAGTCCTAAGGTATGTGGAATAGCGTCTTACAGTATCCCCAATAATTAGGATTGGTAATGGGGCGATTAATCTCTGTTTTTGCGGAGATTTACTTTAAATGGGGTGAAGATTCTCCGATTTTTATTTCCATGGAGGCAGGGATGGGGATATTTCTTTCCTATTAACGGGGACGAGGCAGAGATGGAAAGTGTATTCCCCACTCCACAGGGATCCCTGTCCCCGTGAGGACCTCATATTATATTTACATAATTATCCTTAATATAAAAAATATATTACTTAATTAGCCTTATATATATATAAACACATGTATTAGGATTTTTAATTTTACCACTCACTCTTTATAATTCTCTCACATCATGACAACTCTGAATAATTTTAGATTGGATTGATTCATCTCTTCATGTTTTGTGTGTCTGAATCTATTAATATTTTCTACATAAATTTATTCTTATTTTTTAGC
>CATKHJ010012579.1:0-27908 GCA_949750685.1 Vernicia montana | reverse complement strand
ACCATTATAAATCAAACCATAATTTATAACCTTATGAATATTACATTTTCATAAAATTTCAACTGTACCAAATATTTTATTACTTTTCATATTCACCATAATCAAATATAATCAAATATTATATTTTCTACAATAATAATGGTAATTCAAATTACCGTTAAATACAATTACAGTAAATCGAATTAAATATTTATATTTTCATGTGAGAATAATATTTCCAAAAATAACTAAAAATCAGGGTATTACAATATACATATAAAAAGGTATAATAAATAAATTTATTTTGAAATTTGAGTATTTTTTAATAATATATTTTTTTTCAATTTTACCCTAAATCACAATTGTAATAAAAATTTTATTATTAAAAGTTCAAGAAGACAAATTGATCCTTAGATTTGTTATCATATGGTCAATTTAATTTTTAAATTTTAATTGAAAAATTAATTGAATTATTTAACTTTATAAATTTAATTAATTGAGTCGTTAATTTAATTATTATTAGTTTACCAAATTCACAAGTTGAAAAATCCAATTAATTTCTATCGAAATTTAAAAATTAAATTAATAATATTTTTTTTGAACTGAGATTAAATTGATAGTATGATATAATAACTATCAAACCCAATTTTATTTTTACTTTTTTCAAATTAAAATGAAATTATTACTATTATTATAAATTTAATTTTAAGATAAAATTAAAATTAAAATTTTTAATTAAGATAAAATTAACATATAAAAATACGATATAGTTATAAAAATATGTATAATTGTATAACATATATATATGATTTGGACTTACCTCCGGTGACCCAATTATCCTGTAGTGGTTAGATCTTAGATATGGATTAGTGAGATTAGTCCACTAATTAGTAATTACATGCACACGCCTATACCTTAATTAAAGTACATAATAATGGATTTAAATTAAGAAAACAAACAAGGGTTAATCCACTAAAATCGATGACCCCAACAAAATTTGCTTTGAGAGTAACTTAAAAAAAAAAAAAAAAAGATGCTTTATTTTGGATTACTTGTCCAAACAATAATGGTACTAAATTGGAAATTTTAATTTTTTTGAGAAGGTACTGAATTGGAAATTGGGAATGGAGTAGAGATGATGGGGGTGTTTTTCTGTTTTTCTCTGAGCATAGGAGAGGGAATCGACGATGGTGGTGGTAGTGGTAACTGTTTGTGCCCATCCATTCCTTATCTATGAAAAACAAGTCAAAATGAATCATGTAAAGACGTGAAAGCAATTATTTAATAATTTGGAATTCCACCTCATCCCAATATTGGCTATTGCTACCTACACCAAACTTAAAAATTATATGTGCTGGAAATGTTGTATTAGTATTTTTATATTCATCCTAATAAGTAATACCTCTCCGTTTCATATTATTTATTATTTTGGATAAATTTTTTTATTTTAAATTATTTGTCACTTTAAAAAATAAAAAAAAATATTAAGGTATTATTTAATATCACATGATTTATTTTCTGAAAAGTTATTTTTCAATAAATATAAGTAATTGTGTGTTTAATTTGCATATAACTTCCTGAAAAATAAGTTTCTTTTTATTTTATTTTATATTATTATTTTTAGAAATTAATAATGTAAAAAATAATAATACCTAATATCATTTACCTAATCTTTTTTAATTGATGGTAGATATGTCAATTTACATTTATCTCAACTAAATAAGTCTAACTTACGAAAAATTCTTACCTACACCGGGTGCATACACCAATCAAATGAGATAAGAATAAGTTGAATAAAAAAAGGTATTGGTATCTTTTCACTTGATAAAAAATAGACAAAAGAATCATATTAGCTAAAATATCTCATCACTCATTAGATAACCTTATACATCCGGTGTAAGTAAAATTTTTTCCCAATTTACCTAACTCCTATAATAAAGTTATTTCCCTCAAATTCAGAAAGTGATGATCTTTATTTTACTTCTTTACCTCACTTATTCCATACCAAATAATACTTAATTATTTTCTACCAATTTTACCCTTAATCTTTATTAAATTATTATGCATTTAATTATAATCTCAATTAATTATAATTTACTTTTTCAAATTTTGTACACGTATTTCCAAAATTTTTGGTGGAAAAAATTTAAATTTGAAAGTGAAATAAAATGAAAAATATGGTGAGAAAGAGAAAACATTAATGGAGTATGGGAAAAAAATTAATAGAGTTATACTTTGAGTATTTTAATAAAAGGATAAATTAGTCATAAAGTGCAATTTTTTATTATAATTAGAATTGTTCAATCATTTTCTTAATTCTTGTGCTTGTCCAAAGCGATAGATAATATAGAACAGAGGAAGTATATTTTTAATAAAATTTTAAAATATCAATTAATAATTAATTTGAATCACTTGATATATAAAAAATTAATTATACCAAAAACAATTAAAAATTTTCTCAATTGTAATGCATCTCTAGATTGAGAATTGACTCATCATCGAATCCTTATATTTTTAATGCTAAAAAAACATTTAAACCGTATGACATCTCCTCATGCTATATATATAGGATGACATTTTTATATATATACATTGTATTTTTCCATTTAAAAATAACAATTGAAAAATCATATATATTAATTTTTTAAGATAAATGATTATAGTTGATGAGGGATAAAAATAACCAAGTCTAATATGGGTCTAGTTAACTTAAGTCCATTAGTGAAGCCACCAGAATGAGGACCCACCTAATACATAATATATCTACAAAGCCCATCATGGTCCATAGTGTGAGGCCCATCAAATGAACCTTCTTGACTAAGGAGTCGAAGCCAGTCACCCCGCCATTCGCCTTCGTCCAACGGCTCTTACTTGAATATCACAGTCACATGTTCATGCACAGTATCGCCTGTCATTTGTCAAACAGGTAAAGTAGCACCTGATAAGAGAAAAGCCTGATTGGAGTTGGCGCGCCCTCTCTGTCACACATGAACTCATCAACTCAAACATGACGAAGTACACGGTCCATACTAACCATGCACAAGTTGGAGTCTGACACCCATCACATTAAAGCCAGAATAGACATGATTACACTCAAGCTAGGTATTCACTACCTACTAAGCTTAAATCATACATAAAGAGAGAGAGAGAACCTCATTTTCATGTAGCTACACTTTATTTTCTCCTTTCTTCCACTAAAAATATTTATGCCATAGAGAACGAAAAATCCTTCTCTCCAGCCATCATCCATAAAGCTTATCACTGATTTGAGTGTTGGAGAATTTTCACCAAACACAAGGCCTGGCTCCCCCGACCTTACTTTTCATCTTACAGACCCAAATCATCAACCAAATCATCAAGCTCACAAGGAGATAGAACCAGCCCATTCATCAATCTGACACCGATAAATAGTATTAGACAAATGTATCTCAATCATTTGCTTTAGAATTCAATAAATGGAGTTTTTTTTTTTTTTCCACCAACAATAAATGGAGTTGATGATTGTCTCTTCTTGGTGAAGAATTCAAAATAATTATGTATTGAATTTTATATTTTTGGTATATATATATATAGTAATACTAAAACATAATGTTCAGAATATTATTCAATACAATATTCAGACTACCATGTGGTTTTTGAGGATTTGGTTATGAATCAATTTTTTTTTCTCAACTCCTTAGTTTATCTCGTACGTCTTAATCAGGAAAAAATTGACTGCAAATTAAATAAACTAATTATCAAATGATATGATTGTGATATTCCACGCTAAAAATTATTGTACTAGAACAAGAAAGGCTATTAATTTGTCTCTTCATTTCAAATCACTCTTGACCCCAATTTGGTTGATTTTCATTTCTTTGTGATTAAGCAATATGGTCATCATTAAGATTCAAAAAATACATATTGCTGCCAAATTAATGAGCAGGTTCATAGTTGTTACCAAGACTTACGAAAAGCCTCAAGTTCAAGTTACAGTAACCAAATTTACTTAAAAGAGAAAAAAATACATATTGCTTCTTTACAATATATATATATTAATTGCTCAAGAGAATGCAAGAAACATATATATTTCTTTTCGAGACTGTATTATCTTAACCATTCATCAATTTCTAAAAATTACTGTACAAATCCTATCCATTATTAATATCAATGAACTCCACTGTAGAATCCATTATAATTAACGGCTAGGATTTGTGCAGTCAAGCAGATTCTTTCATAAATAAATTAATAGCTAGTAAAGAAAAAACTTATAAGAGTTATGGACGTGTATGTTCAGCCACATCAACCTTGGTTGTGCAAGATAGTAATCTTCTAAATATAGAAAATAAAGCAGCACATGAAACCCTCCTTGAAGATCCTTTTTTATCAAAGCTTTTATTATTATTGCTAGCCTTTGAATTTGATGATGATCTCTTTCTTGATCTTCTATTCTTGATTTTTTCTCTAACTTTGCCAAAACATTTCTTGGTCTTTTCATGCATACTTTCTTTTCTTGAAAATGTGTAACTCCTTAAGTAAAGTTGCCTGCATGACCTAAAATCCACAACCCTAGGGGCCGGCAGCCGGCGGCCCTTGTAGCTATCTGGCCTCCCAAACTCCGAGCCGGATTCCTGCCATTTGTGGAGGTTCATGTAGGCAGGCCGGACCGGCCGGATGCAAGTATCATTGATGCATTTTGCCATGAGCTATAGCTATACTATATGATTTGGCTATAGGATGTTTAAAATTGATTTATATAGGAGTAGAAAAGGAGGAGAAGAAGTAGTTAGTAGTGCTTAGATTTCAAGAAAAGAAGGGAGGAATTGATGATTTTTGAGGCTATCATGAATATGTGTTTAATTTGGATGTAGAATTAGGCATTTCAAGAAGTAGGAGTATATATGTAATGATCAATTGGCAGCATGTGAACTATATATATATGTGGTCCATGAACATTTAATAAATTAGAGTTAGCTAAGAACCCATGATAAGGACCTAAAGCCTTTTGATTGTTCTATGTAGTTAGGCAAGAATTAGATAAGATAGATTGCTTAACCTTGAGCAGAAACATTAATTAATTAATTAATTAAATTAAGATTGCTTAATGTTCTATTAAATATAGATATAGGCGGCTAGTAAGAAAGCTTGATTTTTCATAAATTTCATAAATTTTAAAGGAGTTTACATGCATATTAAGCATTAAAGTTCTGAATTTTTATATTTTGATTTCATTGTATTAAATATTGATACTCACTTGATGACAAATAATTTGAAAATTCATTTGAATACATACTCTACTAAAGAGTATTTGAATTTATGATTATATTTATTTTTTATAATTTTATTCTTAAAATATTAAATTTAAATATTCAATCGTTTCAAATACACACATCAAAATAAATTATCAAATTATTTGCATGTGAATATTCAAATATTATTGAATTAGATTTAAAATATAATTTTCAAAATATATTAATTTGGCATGCTTTTTTAAAAGATAAATTTCACACACATATATCTATAAACTAAACAACCTTTTAATAATGTTAATAATGACAAGAATAATGTTGTAATGATCGATCTAGTGGAGATAAGGAAGTAGAGTAAAAGATAAAAGGAAAAATCTAAGGCCGGTTTAGAATTAATTTAAGGATTGAAGTAAAATATCACATGTAAAAAAAAACAAAAACAAAAGAGATTGAAATATATATATATATAATAAAATAAAAGCTTCGAGGGATGTGCCTTTGAAGCAAAGCCATCACTTATCATGAAACAGGCTAAGGTGAACCCATATTATATTATTAAAATGTTTTATTAATTCTTGCATTTACATGCGTGATCCGTTGGATTCTTTCTATCATCCAATACACACATATATGAAAATAGGGAAAAAAAATGTAAAAACGAAAACAGATTAAATCATGTAGGATAATAATGGCTTAATATTAATTAAAACTTATTACATTATTATATTTTTATATTTTTATATTTCAAATTACCATTATAAAAATTTACATAAATATAATCTTATCTGAAATTAAAATTTTTGTATTTCAAATTCAATTTTTAAAATTATTCTTATTTAAAATCCTATTTATTTTAAATTTAATTATTAATTGGTTATACCTAATAAAAAGCAAAAAAACATTTATTCTCTTCTCCTCCTCATCTTTTCTTTTTCTTCTTCCCTTTTCTTTCTATTCTTTATGTTACATAAATATAAAGAAGAGAAATTGAGAGAATTATTATTTCTGTATAATTGGTTACAACCTATTTATAATAAAGTTAGAAATATAATAAAAGAAATAAGGTTGGTAACCTTAATTAAGAATCAACTTATAAAAGAAAATATATGTATAACTAATTAGGAATATGTCAATCTAAAATTAAGAAGCTAATAATGTTAATTATGATAACATCCTCACTCAAACTTAAGATGGTAATGTATCAGTCATCTAGAATTTACCAACTATAGCACGAAAACAAAGAAGAGAGTGAGTTTTGGTAAAAATATATGCAGATTGATTGGGGGAAGAGACTGATCAGAGAGCAGATCGGAGCGCAATATCGAAGCGCGGATCAGGATTACATAATCAGGATGAGGCTGCATATAAACCTCTTCAGAAAGATCTCCATTGAGAAATGATGAAATTCTCTAATAATCCCCCTCAAGATGGGTATGGAACAAAGAGAAATGGGCATCTTGACAAATATTGATGTAATGACAGCTTCATAAAAAAATCTAATGATTTTGAATTATGATGTTGGCAGAATTTTCCCAAATGTAAAATATTTGCATGTGAACATTGCCTTGAAACTGACTGTGGAGTCAAAATGAAGTCAATATAACCCCAAAAAGAGAAAGTAGGACGTCCAAAATTCCTAAAAACCAATTTGAATCAAACGCTTAAGCAAATTGCTAACAAAGTGACAAGATAAAAGGCATGAGTGCCATCAAATCAAATGAGAAATAATAGTGTGGTATTCAAAATCTCCAATAACTACTTTGAATCAAACGCATAAGCAAGGTTAGACAAAGTGACAAGATAGAAATGACATTGTGGTGGTACGTAAAAGTGATCTCTCCAAATGGCCAAAAGAAAAAAAAAATCTAGAATATATATAGTAAATAAAAGGTTGATTGTTAATGGTATTTGGTGTAGCGGATGTGTGTTGGGTCAAACTAGAAGCAAGAAAAAAAATCAGAATAAAGAAATAAGCCAAGAATGAGAGAATAATAGAGGAAAAATTAAAATATAAAGCTAGGTAAGGTTGAAATAAGGAAGTGGCTAAAAATGAGATATGATATGAAAGGGAGGTTAAATGACATGATTTTCAATGATAAAGTGACTTTACAAAACAAAAGCATTGGTGAGAAAATGATAAATAATAATTTGCGGGAAAAAAAAATGAATCATTTCGCTCTAATTTTTTTTTTTTTTGAAAACATAATTTCAAAGCCAGAAAATCGGAAGCGCGAGAAAAAAAATAAAGCAGATGCTCTGATATCATGTTACATAAATATAAATAAGAGAAATTAAAAGAATTATTATTTCTGTATAATGGGACGTTACAACCTATTTATAATTGAGTTAGAAATACAATAAAAGAAATAAGGGTGATGACTTTAATTAAAGATCAACAAAAATATATGTACAACTAATTAGGAATATGTTAACCTAAAATAAATGAACTAATAATGTTAATTATGCTAACACTTTACATATAATTCTATATATGTCAATTTTGCTAAATAGGATTTTGAGATTATATGCTCTCATTCTCTCTCTCTCCTTTTTTTTTTTAAATAATTTATATGTTTTCATCTTTATTTTCATGATTTTTGAAATTCCAAGCTATATATAATTAGGGAGCACTCACAAAGAGTATGCCAACAACAATGTCAACATACATAAGTAGTTAAAATAACTTTTTTTTTTTTACTCTTTATTAATTTTTAATTATGTTTTAATATTAATACTTGATTTAAATTTTATGCATGAGTGTTGTATTTTATGTATTTCTTTTTTTTTTTTATTAATTTTTACTTTTTAATAAATAATTATTATATAGATGAAATGTATAACTATTTAATCTCTTTTTATGTATAACCATAATTATTATCTTCTTCTTTTTTCTTCATATGAATAAAAAGTAATAATATTTTTGTTGTTGAAATATTTATAATTAATTATTTCTATAATATATTGTATCATAATAATTCTCTCTAATTTTCTATATGATAATAATGAAAGTATTTTTTATTTTTATTTTCGATTTTTCTAACGAGAACCCTAAGGCACTGGTTAAACAATAAAAATTCAAATAAGATTAAATAAATAAATTTAAAATAAATTAAATAAGTGAAAAGTAGTGATTTTAACCTATCAATTGAGATGATAATGATTGTAACGAAATACAACTCTATCAAAATCTTCTTCTTTTTTCATCATTCAACTCATTTTTATATTAATTTATTTATATTTGTCTGAAATAACTGTTTTATAATTATATTTTATTTGAAATAACAACTTTTAACTAGTGCCCTTAGGACACTCGTTAAAAAAATCATTTTATCTAAACGATTGAATCATACAATATTTGTTTAATTTGATTTAATATACTTATTTTAATTTGTTTATTATTAACCATTAAATACATCATGTCTTTAATTTTTTTATTTTTATAAAATAAATTTAAATATAGATATTTATTTATTTATTAAAATATTAAATTTAATTGCTAATTAATAATTTATGAAAAAAATGTGTGAAGTAGTTCGCGCAAAGCGCGAGTGTTAAACTAGTTCTTTTACTCATCCACAATAAATACATATTTATTTTACACAAATATATATTTTTAATTATTATTATATTTTTTGGCACTGGAGGAAAGGGAACTCATGTTGGATTCACATATATACTTATCAATTGACTATTTGTGCTTTTTTTTTTTTTAATTAAATTCCAATTGAAATACAAACTTGTAATTTTACCATTTTGAATACAATTTATATATGTTCATATTTTATAATTTTTTTAAAAAATAATTAGTGTCTTAGTAAAATTCAAATTTCATAAATAATTGTTTTGTCTCCAATAACACAATTTTTCTTAGTCCTTTTTTCTTATATAATTATTTTTGCTTATTTAAAATGTTTAAAATAGGTTCTTGTTTTTATATTGCCTTGAATTTATCATTAGGTCAAGGAATTTGTTTTAAACCTTGGAGAAAAGTCATAAACCCAAAGGAAAAAAAAAAATCGTTAGTTTTTGGAATTAATAGCTTATAAGTTTGAATTTTAATGGAAATTAAATTAAGTTCCTTTCAATGCTCTAATCCCACATCGAATATGGACCGAACTGTCTTGCGACATTCTGAATCCATTTATGATAGAAAAAAAAAAAGTGAGAACATTTTATTTTGTATATATATATATATATACAGGGGTGAGCAAAATCGAACTGAAACTGAAAAATCGAACTAAATCAACTGGTTCGATTTAGTTTTTTTAGTAGTTGGGTTCGGTTCGGGCTTTAAAAAAGAAAACGGAATAAAATTTCGATTTGGTTCGGTTTTTATTAAAAAAATTTGATTTGAATCAAACCAACCGAAATTTTAATATATATTTATATTTTTAATATATTTATGTAAATATTATATATATATATATATATTATTATATATAATAATTTTAATATATATAATATATTATTAATAATATATATATATATATATATATATATATATATATATATATATATATATAGTTTATTATAACAAAAAGAAAAAAAATTATCAAACTGAAAACCGAATCAAATCGAACTGAACTTTTTTAATTCGGTTTGATTTTCACTAAAACTTCAATTCGATTTGGTTTAAAAAAAAATTTAATTTCTGTTATTTCGATTATTTCAATTCAGTTTGATTTTAAATCGAACCGACCAAATGCTCACTCCTATAAAAACATTAAGAGTGCTTACTCGTGGAGACTAATGAAGCACTCCTAGAATTGGCTTGGGACTGTGGTACAAGAAAAGTTGATCACGAGATTTTGAGAACAAAAGTGCGGTGGAGGTGAATTTTTTTTATTTTTTTATTTTTTGACGAATTACTTTTTAGTTTTTAGAATTTAACCTAATTAATTAATTAATTCATTTTATTTTTTGAGAAATTAATTAATTAGTCATTCAGTTTTAGTTTAATCAGATTATTTAGTTATTTCGTTCAATTTTTTTATTTTTTTCTATTAAATTTATAAAAAATACTAAAATGTCCTTATATATAATAAATATAATTTTAATTTTATTATTTAAAAAATAAAAATATTCAAATTAATAAAAGTAAATAATATTATATTTAATATCATCAATTTATAAAATTGTTTATTATTATATATAATAAAAAATAAAAAAAATATTTATATTAATAAAATTAAATAATTAAATGATAATTATTTAATTATTATTTAATTTTTTTAATTATAATTTTTTTAAATAATAAAATTAAAATTATATTTATTATATATATAAGGACATTTTAGTTATTTTTCATAAATTTAACTAAAAAAAATACAAAAACTAGACGAAAAAACTAAATAGTCTGATAAAACTAAAATTTAGGGACTAATTAATTAATTTTTAAAAAAAATATGAATAAATTAATTAATTAGATCAAATCTCAAGAATTAAATAGTAATTTATCTTTTTTTTTTTTTTTTTTTTTTTTTCCAAATTGGTTGAGGTGATTCATGGCAGAGCCAAAAATAAAATAAAATATTATGTGATGACCAACGATTTTTTTAAAAAAATAATTCCCAGATTGAAGAAAGATTATTCAAAGTAGAAACGAAATAGTGGATTTCACAATCTCACAAACATGCCTAACAGTTTTCTATTTGATCTAATTGGGGAATAGTTTTAAGACAATTACAAAATATATTTGACTTAAGACACTTTTTAGTCCTCTACCTGTAAAAATTAATCAATTTGGTCCTTTAATTTTATAAAAATGAACACTTCAAAACTACATCTATCATTTCATAGAAGTCCTCTTGTTCATAATAAAACAATTTAAAATCTCTCTTTTTCTTTATTTATAAGTTTAATTTTAATTGAAGTTTAAATTTAAAATTTCACAGAAGACTATTTTAATATCACCAAATTAAAACACTGTAAAAATGTGTTAATTGATATTACAAGTTTTTACCATTGGGAAAGTTTAAGGCACCAAGGCCTGGATTTTCAATGAGTTAGTCCTGTGACAAAGAACACGGTCCATACAGATTTTTGGGCTGGCCGAAGCAATAGTAGACAAATGCTTCATGCAATTCCACTAAAAATTTAAAGTGGGTTCCACTTAAAAGACAAGAATGACCCATGATTTTTAGACATTAAAGTTATGTCAAAATCTAGAGAATTGGGACCATAAATTTCGTTGGCTTTTGTTTTCACCTTCATTGATACTGAGTAATAGACAACATTATTATTTGATTACTCAAAAAGATATTAGTTTCCTATCGCCAAACAACATAAGATCATCAATGGTTGTCACATTCTGCCAGCAACATTGAAATTGCTCTTATAATTAATTATTATATACGACTACTCTATTGTTTGGTGCACTTAGTTATTGTGTAAAAGAGATGCCTCCTCTTCTCTTCTTTCATTCTGTAAGTTATAAAGTTTAGTCACTATAGCTTAGTTGGCTTAATTTCTATTTGTTATTAGTTAGATATTAAAGTTGAGTTGGCATTCAAGAATTTGTGTATAAATAATAGTAATAGGCATCCAATAACGTGAGTACATAGAATATTGACTTCTTGTTATTTTTTCTAATCAAAAGTTTTATGTTCTCTACTTTACCCTTTATGATGTTCTTCATTTAGGGTTTACTATTTGTTTATGGTATCAGAGTAAACCTTTGCTTGGTTGTTTGATTGATAGAATTCGACAGTTATTAGTGATCTTGAATAGAAGAAATTAGTTGTTTGTACTAATGGATTTGACAAAAGAAGAAGTTGAAAACCAAAGAACTCAGAGGAATCGAACGTCTGAGAATCGCAACAATAGAGATCGAGCTAATGGAAATCCTTTACTGCTTCAAAGTTTTGATCATCCAAAAATGATCTTAGTAAGTGTGCCATTAACAAGTAACAATTTTCTCACTTAGAGTTGTTCTATGAAAATTGCATTAGGGGCAAAGGTAAAGTTAGGATTTATTAATGGTAAATGTGAGATGCTCAATGAAGATTCAGAGGATTTTGAGCAATGGAAAAGAGTGGATTGTATGGTAACTTCGTGGATTCTAAAGTCCATTGCAAATTATTTGACAGAGGCATTTCTTTATGTTCAGGAAGAAAAGAGGTTATGAAGACAATAATAGGTTAAAGGGAAAACACCAATATAGAATGGCTGCACAAATTAGTGACACACCACTTGAAGAAGTTGTACTCACCCATGATCAAACAAAACATAATAAATTGACCAATATGATATCTTCTGCTATTCAGAGAGAGGTGCAAAGGTATATGAAAGGGAAAATTGCAATGAAGGAGCCTATGCTAATTACACAAGTTATGTAAGTACTACTCACCTAATTGCTCTTCACTATTTTGATTATAGCCTTAGGGATATATGGATAGTAGATTTAGGTGCATCAAGTCATATGTGCTTTGATATTAGTATTATTACTTCAATAGATACTTACCACAGTTCACCTACTAGACAAGACCACTATAACAGTAAATCATATAGGAACAGTTGTTTTGCAATCAAATATAACATTGACACAAGTACTGCATATCCCTGATTTCCAGTTTAATTTGTTATCAGTTAACAAATTCACACAAACAATGAGAATTAGGATCATTTTCTATGACACCCATTGTTCTCTTTAAGACTTGCTAACTGAGTAAGTGCTAGCAGTTGGAAAAGTCCATGCTAGACTCTAAATACTGGATAAATCCAGCTTCTCTGTAAATACCATTGCTGAGTTTTGTTCTAAGGAGTCTGTTGTCATAAAAGTTGTTACCTCTCTTATGTACAGTTGCCTTTGATAATAAAGAAACTTAGTGTTTACCTTATGAATTACTGCATACTAGATTAGGACATTCCTCAAAAGGAAAAATTGATCATTTACCTATACCATTTAGCATAACAGACAAAACTAATGAAGTGTGTAGCATATGCCCTTTAGCTAAACAACATAGGATGCCATTTCCTAAAAGTCACATGCAAAGTACCAAACATTTTAAGCTTGTTCATTTGGATTTATAGGGACCTTATAAGATACCTTCCATAACAAGCTGTCGTTATGTTTTGACAATTGTAAGGCAATATGGACCTATCTCATGAAAGATAAGACTCATACCTTTATGGTCATTAAACAATTTTGTGTAATGGCTCAAAACCAATTTAATACAACCATTAATTTTTCAAAAATAATAATGGTTCTAAATTCATCAATAGCCAATGTCAAACCTTTTTTACAAACCATGGAATTTTTCACCAAAAATCATGCCCTTATACACCATAGCAAAATGGTGTAGTTGAGAGAGCATAAACATTTATTGGAGATAGCTAGAGCCTTAATGTTTCAATCTTGCCCACCAAAGAAATTATGGGGTGAATCCATTTTAACAGCTACTTATATCATAAATAAGTTGCCAACTCCTGTTCTTGGATGGAAAACACCTTTTTTGAGATATTGTTTAATAAAATTCATGATTATAGCAACTTTAGAGTATTTGGATGTCTATGTTTTGCCACTAATACCAAGCCATTCAAAAGTAAATTTGACTAGAGGGCTTACAAATGTATATTCTTAGATTATATACCAGGGCAAAAGGCTTATATAGTTTATGATTTACATTCACATTCAATTTACATCTCTAGAGATGTGGTGTTTCATGAAAACAAATTTCCTTATAAAGAACAATCTCATAATACATTACTTGAACCTGTTGAAATCTCACATGTTCTTTCTAATGTGCCAAATATTACTGATGATATGTTTTATATTCCAAATTCTAACCATAATACTATTCCAGAAACAAGTCCTTCAAATTCACAATCTTCTTTACCTGAAAACACACCTACTTCACAAATGCATACCTCCTATGAACACTTACCTGGAAACATATCTACCTTAGAAATACCTACCTCGCATAAAGACTTATCTAATTTTCTAACTCATTTATCATATGAAAACAACAATATCTTAGTTCTAGTAAGACAAAGAACACAACCTAGGTAGATGTAGGATTTTGTATATACAGTACATACTAAAGGTAATCCAACTGCTACACTTAGTTTAAGTTAGACATTTGATACATTTCACTCACACATAATACCTACTTACCCTATACCATATCCTTTACAATTTTTCCTTGTCTCTCTTATCCAACACTTTGATCAACCACATATGAATTTTATTGAAAATTTATTTATTGTTCAAGAACCTAGGAACTATAGTCAAACAAAGTAATAAGATCCTAAGTGGGTTGAGGTAATGAATAAGGAATTAACAATATTAGAAGTAAATAAAACCTGGAAACTTACTGATTTACCAAAAGGTAAGAAACCAATTGGTTACAAGTAGGTTTACAAGGTGAAGTTTAATCCTAGTGGTAGTGTAGAGAGATATAAAACTAGGCTTGTAGCCAAAGGCTACAACCAAATGGAGGGTGAAGATTTTACAGAAAGTTTCTCACAAGTGATTAAGTTGGTGACTGTTAGAATTTTTTAGCTATTACAGTAGCAAAAACATGGCTTATATATCAACTAAATATCAACAATGCCTTTTTGCATAGGTTTATAGATGAGGAACTATACATATTACCTCCAAATGGGTATATTATTCCTGCAAACAAGGTTTGCAAGCTAACTAAGTCCCTCTATGACCTAAAACAAGCATAAAGACAATAGAATGTGGAATTCACTACTAAGTTACAAGACTTTGGATTGAAACAATCTCCTTATGACCATTGTCTTTTTACCAAATCATCTACGCTTGATTTTCTTGCTCTCATCATATATGTAGATGATGTGTTAGTGACATGTACAAATATTCAAGAAATTATTCAAGTAAAAAAGTATCTACATGATAAGTTCACTATTAAATATCTTGGTCCAGCTAAGTATTTCCTTGGACTTGAAATGTCCATAAATAATAAGAGTTCGTATATCAGTCAAAGGAAATATATATTGGACATTCTTCATGATACTAGTTTGACAGGTGCAAAACCAACTTCAACTCCCCTAATTGCTGGTATGAAACTTCTTGACACTAAGAGTCCTCCTTTTGATCATCCAGATAAGTGCAGGAGACTAATAAGAATGTTGCTCTATCTTAACTTAATAAGATCAGAAATCACATTTGCCACCCAACAACTTAGTCAATTTTTGAGTGCACCATCAATTTCACAATGGGAGGCTGCTCTTCACCTTATCAGATATCTCAAAAGTTGTCCTTCAAATGGTTTGCACTTTCCAGTTCATTCTTCCTTTCAGATATCTGCATATTCTGATGCAGATTAGGCAGCATGTCCAGCAACAAGAAAATTAGTTATAAGGTATTATGTTTTCTTGGGTTCATCTCTCATATTTTGGAAGATTAAAAAACAAATCACTATTTCAAAATCATCTGCAGAAGCTGAATACAAAGGTTGAGCTGCTTACACTATTGGTCCTCAAATGGTAATTTTAGAAAATTTAATGCCAAAAATGAGTTTTTAATTTTAATTTCATTGAAGGGTACTTTTGTCAAAGTAAAGAAAAAAGTACAACCCATTCTTTTTTTTCCAAAATACAACTCATACTTACTAACACATAGAGTTAACGACTTAGGCTCTGTTGGACATTGAGTTTCACAAAAACGTTTTTTAATAAAAAAAAATTTATATTATTTTTAAAATTATTTTTTCTCAGAATCAGGTAAATTAATATTTTTTCCAGAAACAATTTTGAAAAAACAATTTATAAAAAATAATAAAAATCAATTAATTAAATAAAAAAAATTCTAAAAACGTTTTTTTAACGACTAACAGTAATTCCAAACGCATATTAGCGTGTAGAAGTCGTCTACTTTGGTTAATGGATGGATAGGGCTGTGAACACAAAGGAAAGTTATGAAAAAAAGAAGTGATTTTTGCTTAGTGGAACTATACCTTTTTTGCCCTTTAATATATATATATATAATCTTTAAAAATAATGTATTGTATATAAATAATAAATATAAAAAATGAAATTTTTTAAATGAAATGAATACTCCTATCAATGATATTATTATATCTAAATATTTTTTATTTTTGTAATTATTAATTTTTATTTTTTTTATTTTTGGGTTGGATGGTATGGATAGAGATGATGGCCTACACTAGCAAACATTTTTACAACCATATTCTTCTCATCTTTCTTTCTCAGATTCTTTCTTTGTTAGTGTGTCCATGAATCCACTCTTATTTGCTTCTTTTTCTAGTATTACTACTACTTCTGCTGCTGCTGTTACTTAAAACCACTACAATTTCTACATTGACCCTTAATAATTCTTGATGATTTTCCACTTGGGGTTCATAAACTAGATTTGGAGAAGTTGGAGATGCACTGGAAAGTCAAAATCTTAAACACATTTTCATGGTTTTTTTTTTTTTTTTTTTTCTTGTTATTTGATTTTAAGGAGGTGAATTTAAAGACTCATATGAACTATGGTTTAGTTGGCTTAATTTCTGTTTGTTATTAGTTATATATTAAAGCTGAGTTGGCATTCAAGAATCTGTGTATAAATAGTAGTAATAGGCTTCGAGTCACGTGAGTACATAAAATATTGACTTCTTGTTATCTTTTCTAATCAAAATTTTTTGTTATCTATTTTACCCTTTATAGTGTTCTTCATTTAGGGTTTACTATTTGTTCACATTCCATTTCAAATGGGGTTTTATTTTGAGAAAATTTAATATTTAGTAGTGCTTTCCAGTATTCAATTCACTACAACTTTTACTTTTTTCCGGTTGTTATGCAACTTCCTTATGGACCTTATATATGTTCCTATTCAAACATAGTCCTTGAAAGAAAACTGAAGTTTTAAAATTCAATCAAGTGCAAGAAGCGGAAATTTCAAATTCAAAACTTTGTCCTCGGTTATTGATAGAGTTTTGATTAATTTGGTAAATAGTTATAATAAATAAAAGTTTTTTTTTTTAATAGAAATGAAGAGAGAGGGATTAGGGACGCACCAGAATATCCCAGTTAGGCTGACACTTTAAAACGTCCGCACCACGCCCCACCCTCAACAAAAAATAAATTAAAAGAATAAAGAATAAAAAAAAATGTACTAATATTAAATAAAAGTATAAAGAGAGAGTTGTTTTTATTTTGTTTAGTTTAAAATAATTCAACTCATTTACCTTTTTATAAATAAAAAATAAAATTTTAAAACACATTTCAATATAATATCCCGATTTAATAAAAGAAATGTTTAGAATTTTCACAAATGTGAAAGTTTATAATTTCTATTAAAAAGTTTCAGATTTAAATTTCATCCTTTATGAATTTGGATATATATTCAAATAGAGTATTTCTTATATAAAATTAAAATATTTTATTATAGAGAATTGAAAAAAAAAAAAAAAAAAGTGCTATAATTTGTCGAGTAAACCCTGCATCTGGTGTTGGGTAGTGGTGTGTACAAGAAATTCATTGGTATAAATCTTTAGGGGAAGGTCCAAACACAATATCTCTTCTGGTGGAGGTTCTATCACACTCTCAGCTGTGTATCGCGGCAATAGAGGTTGGTCTGATGGAATGCTCCAGAAGAGTGCAGAAAAATCAGGAGCAATTATGGAAATCAGTTTATTTCCTATATCTATGGGCCTTGTTTGTTGGTGGGAGTTTCAAGTCCAAGTGTAAAAATTTTTCTATGGGTAGTTGTATTTGAACTCTTAGTTTTTTTTTTTTTTTTTTTTTTTTTTTTATGTTTAAACTGTTTTTTCTGAATTTTCTTAATATGTAATTATTGTTATACTGATTTGGACTTTATGCCCCTTAAATGCTAGCATATTTACTTCCTTTGGGGAAAAAAAAGTGCTAAAATTTTGTAGGCCATTGATTAAAAGGGTTATGGGATTCTCATACATTAGGTTTATACTTTTATTTATTTATTTTTTTTTTTTTTTTTTTTTTGCCAAAGACATTAAGTTTATACTTTGATGTGATTGGAAGAGCACTTTTGAACAACAAAAAACAAAGGAAAAAAAGTATTGTTGAAATAAGCAGCAGCATGGTAATGGTCCAACTTAGATCAAAAGAAAGTCAATGGAATGAAATGGTCTGGCATTTGACTGCACATCGATATGAAAGCCACTAGAAAGCATATTATAGTTAGTGGCTGCCGGCTGCCGCTGTTTCTTTTGTTGGGTCAATAAAGCAAAGGAGAAATATGTTGAGGAAACAAGAGGGAAATTTCTACAATTTGCATTCATGGCTGCTTTAATTTTCTTGTTACAGGCAATTCCAAAAAAGAAAATTTTTTCCTTTAAAAAAAAATTATTATTTCCGAATGTTTTAGATTTAGAATATCAGTTTGAGTTTTATTATTAAATTATATTAATAAATCTTAGTTTATTTGGCTTCCTAAACAATATATACATTTTCATTACATATTAACTTTGGTAAAGAGAAATAAATCATTATTCGATTGATTAATTCAATAATTGAATATCTATATTAATCATAATATAATCCACTTTCTTCTTATTCTTTAAAAAAATAGCATTATAAATAACTACCTCACGAAATATATATTATAATTAACTTTTTCATGTATCACGCTATTATTAGTAAGTTTAAAAGCTAATAATAGTGTGAAATTAGAATTTTTTGTAATATAAAAGTTATTAAGTTTAAAATTTTAAAATTTTTCGTAAGAGTCAAAAGCTTAAAATTAGAATCTCTCATCTATCATTACGGATTTGTTGTGAAAAATTTATTAGTTAATTTAGTAAAAATTATTAAAAAGAAAAAAAAAACTTATATATGTTATATAACTCATAATATTATTGATGCATTTGATATTTATGAACTCAAAAAAGAAATGGAGTATCAAATATACCAATATTATGATACAATAATCTCCTTTCACTAAAATATGAATTATCAAGATTGCATCCACTTTCTCAATTATTTTTCTGAATAAAGTAGAGAATAGAAATATGAAAATTTCTTACGTATAATGTAGGCTTGACTTCTAAAAAAAGTTGACTAAAGAAAATTTTGTTTGCTTACATTAATGAGATATTCCAAACTTAATTTTATGGTCTAATTAATGACAAAAAAAAAAAAACCCTCAATTTTTTACATGAAATTTTAATTGTACTTAAATTTTAAAAAAAATGATTAATTATATCATAAATTTAATAATTAATTTCAATTGCATCAAATATAGAAAAATTAAAAACTAATATAATTTAGGCCTAATATAATTAAAATTAAAAACTACTATAAATTAATTTCAATTGCTTGAAATATAGTGAGAAGCAAATAGTTGTACTAACCGGATGGCAGGATCTGTTGCTTCATTAGGAGCAGTGTTATTAAAATCGGACTGAACCAATTAAATCAGAAACCATTCACTAGTCTGATTTTTAAATTACAAAAAATTAGATAACTAGTGAACCGAAAAAAATTGATTCGAACCAAAAAAATCGTTGAACCGATCGGATTGAAATTTACAAAACGACGTCGTTTTAAACTTAATAAAGTTTTAAAAAAAATTCTAAAATTAAAAAAATAAAATAAAAAAAAAGCAGATCAATTAAATCGAATCGGTCGAATCAGTCATACCGCAAACCAACAAAGAAATCAATTCAACTTTCGGTATGATTTTAACATCATTGATTAGGAGTGAGTACTTGGTGCTTTGATGTTATATAGTGGTAAATTCTCTCTATCTTTTCTCTCTATCCTCTGCTAGGTTTTCGTCCTTTGGGAGCGCCGCTCAAATTTGCCTCGCGAATTACCTTCGGTGGCCTCTGCCACCAGTGGGGATACCCAGTAGTGTTCTTTTTTTTCTTGTCTTTTCCTTTATTTACCTTCTAATAAGGCTGATTCGCTTATTCTGTAGATTAATTTTGTTTCCCTTGTCGAGGATCTTTTTGTTATGTTGATGATTTGCCTCTGTGTTTTTTTCTATGTCGGTGTTCATGCCGTTTCCTCCTTCGGCTAGGTCTAATTCTCTCTCAAGCTCTCTTTCTTGTGGTGTTTTTGGAAGAAAGAAAACAGGGAAAAGCTAAGAGAGTTAGTTGGTGAAGATGTCGTTGCTCTATGCGGTGGATTGGATATTACTTTGATGGGTGCGGCTGTGCTCGTTCCTGGAGCTTCATTTTTCTGGCCATGGGAGTATTGGTTGATGAACTTTGAGATATGGCCAGATATGATCCTCAAGTGGTAGATAGGCTTGATATTCAGAGAGTATAAGTTTTGGTGGCGAGATCCGGCTTTTATCCTTTGTCTCTCCGTTGTAGCCTTCTGCTCACCATGGCTAACGGCGACCTGCTCTACTAAGCTGATGGTGACAGAGAAGCCTGTTGGGGCAGAGGGTCTCGATAGGGGGAAGGAGTTTAAGGGCATTATAGTCTTTTCAATGGCATCTGGGTCATTATTCTTTTGGGCTCTCAGCCCATGGTTTAAAAACTTTTTTATGGGTATGTTTTATTGGACTTGTAGTTCAATTGTATTACTTTTATTAGGATTTCTATGTACAGTATTATTATACTTTTCTGAGTATCAAGCCCATTAATATATACAATTAACTTTTTTTTGGGGAAAAAAAAAAAGTACTTGTTACTTTGATCATCCCCGACCTCAAGTGGTATTTCTTTATTATTTTTGGGGTGATTATTATTAAATTAGTAATAATGTGACTTATAATCTTTAGTTTTTTCTTGCGCTAGGGCAGGTGCCCTGTATGTTATCAAAATATATATTTACTAGTTGAACTTAAAATTATTAAATTAATTAAATATTATAAATTGTATGACATAAATTTTTATTTCATGATGTTTCTTTTATTATTATTTTATTCGTAAATCATTTTAATTGTGATTAATTTTATTACCAAATATATTCCATTATTATTATATATATATATATTCGTAAGTTTAAAAAATAATTAAAAACTTCTCGTCAACAGAAATATTAAAATGCCAACTAATTTTTGCAGCCTCCTCTCTCTCCTTCTCAACTTTTCTTCTATTTTTATATAAATTTTATTTTTTAGGTTGATGATGATTTTTTTTTGTTATTATTATTATTTTGTCTAGTTTTATATTCAATAAAATACGTGTAGATTTCTTTAAATTTGTTAATTTGTCTTTTTAGATATGAATTTGTTTTATTTTTATTGTTTTTTGTTTCTTTTATAGTTTTTGTTATTTTTTTTATGAGATTTAAGGCGTCTTTTTTCATAAAATTATTATATTCTGTTATATTTTTTAAAGGTTTAAAATTAAATTCTTAATTTTGAATTTATTGTTGATATTCAAGCAACTGGCCTTGTTAAAAAAAATGAAGGTCAAGTTATGATAAAAAATAATCACCAAACAGAGCATGTTTTCCATCGAATTGTTAATTTTAATATTCTACCAATATGATTGAAAATTATTGAAAGAAACTCAAATTAATTTTTTATTTTGATACTTCATGATGTATGTTCTTATATATTTTTTTTAATCAATATTTTTATAAGAAATTTAAATCAAAAAATAAGTTTAGGAAATAATTGAAAAGCTCTCATTAATAGAAATACTAAAATGATAATTAATTTTTATTTATAAAAAATTGTCACTTCTCTTCTTTTTTTAGGCAAAATATGACCTTTTATTACTGCTTATTCAAATTCAAAACATGTAAAATGCAAGAAGGGACAATGAATCCCATTCCTGCATACCAGAACAAACTACATGGATTAGGCAAGTTGATCTTTTCACAGAAATTATCTCACAGAAAACTACGTCATTGACTAGAGATTTACAATCATCAACTAAAAGGCCAAAAGGAGATCAATCTGTATTTCTTCTACGAAGAGCTTAAAAACATACATTTACAAATAGAAAACAATTTATTATATATGATAGTTTTTTTATTCATCATTATTAAGAAAATGCGAAATGAACAAAAATGTCAGTAATCTCTTAATCGGGTATGAATTCTTTCTTCTACGCTCCGTGGGTCCTTTTTTTTTTTTTTTTTTTTTAACCTAATTCCCTTA
Source organism: Vernicia montana (assembly GCA_949750685.1). NCBI lineage: Eukaryota > Viridiplantae > Streptophyta > Magnoliopsida > Malpighiales > Euphorbiaceae > Vernicia > Vernicia montana. The sequence goes on along the minus strand of CATKHJ010012579.1, from coordinate 5,684 downwards.
AACATGAAATTGTTCATAGTCTTTATTAAAGAGATGTCCCTCAATAAGAAAATTGTCTTTTTGCTTAAGTACGAGATTTTACTAAATAATTTATATTATAATTTTATAGGTTTCTATGGTTAATTAGTTTACTTCTTTTATTTTTCATATAAAAGTTAGTAACAATACCACCATAAAATATAGAAAAAACTTAATTATTTAAATTAAGCAAAAACATCAAATTGTGAAAGTTTAATTATTTAATTAAATAATTACTTAGAAATTAAATATTAAAAATATTTAATTAAGCACAATTTTAACATTAAATAGTACCGATTCTTATAGAAACATTCTTGAAATTTTATTAAATTTTATATATGTAAATAATTTTCACATTTGAAATTTTCATTCAATGGTTATGATAAGTCACGAGGTTTATAATATAATAAATCATCCATAGTTGTGTATTATTTAACAACTAAATACTTTGATAATTGTAAACAAATAATGTATTTAAATCCATGACTGAAATAAATAATGTAGATATGATTTAGATGGTTTATTAGAGTAAAATTAAAAGAAGATAAAAAATTTATTGAATTTAAAACATAATTGTGAAAATAATTTATTAGAGCTTAAATGAGAAAAATTATTAACATATTAAATCAATTTTTGCGGTTTACATAGTAATAATGAATATGTTAGGATCCGTTCAGTATCGTTTTCTGTTTTTTATTTTTTAAAAATAAAAATAATATTTTAAAAAATAGAATTTGTTATTTTTGGTTTTTTGTTTTTTTGTTTTTAAAATATTTTTGGATAAACATGAATAAAATAAAAAATAATAATTTTTTTAAAAATATTTTCAAATATATATTTTTTTTTTTGAAATTTAAACTAAACGCCCCCTTAGTTTGTTACTTTACTATGTCTGGACAAATTAAGTAGCAATCTTGTGAATTGAATAAAAAAGAAACAAAAAGGAAAAGCTAGGCAAAGTGGCAATTTTGTAAATTGAAGAAAAAGAAAAGCAAGTCAAAATTACAATATTATAAATTAAAGAAAAAATAAAAAAAACAAAAAGCAACATAAAATGACAATCCTGTAAATGCAAGAAATAATAAAAAAGGAAAAGTCACTGTTCATGATAAACAGTAACCCCTTATTCTCTTTTTATTATAGTATAGACAATTAGAATTTGGCAAAAAAAAAAAATAGTATAGACAATAAGAAAATGTGCGTTATGCCGGTTTGTGATATTTTATATCATTTCAAATGAAGAAAACAATTTATATATTAATATGATTAATATATATATATATATATATATATATATATATATATATATATGCACATGATATTAAAAATTATAAAATTTTATATATTATAAAAATATTTACAATAAAATATATTTAATGTATTAAAACATTTTTTGAGTTAGTTCAAAAACCCTTTGATTAAATGAATGATTAAAAAACTAATTTTTCATATTATTGCTTTAATTAATAAAAAGAAAATAATTTGAACAATACTTTGTGAAGTTTTATTTTTTAGAATTTTGCTATATAAATTTAACTTTTCTTTCATTAATACTTATTATTATTTTTATCATTTCCATAAAAATAATAATAGCATATTGTTCAATTAAAACTTTGACCAAAAAAAAATTGTTCAATTAAAAAATTAATATTATACTATTATTAAGATTATTATAAATTAAATATTAATATATACAAATCTCACATTTTTTTTTTTATTTTTTATGGAAATTTTTAACATTTAGAGGGACAATTATGGAATATTAAATAATCAACATGTCACATCACTTTATCTCATATTTTATTTCAGCTAACCCATATTACTAACTCTTGGTTAATTATTTACTCAAAAAAAAAAAAAAAAAAATCACTACACAACGGTGAGGATTTCCTAATTTTTAATCTAATGGGCAGTATTAATGGCTACACCGAAAAACAACTTAAAAAAAAAAAAAGGCTAGATAAATCACTGTAAAAAAGTCAAATTAATTCTCGAACTTAACACTCGATAATAAAAAAGAAAAAATTATTTTTTTTATCATCAAAATTTTCATACTTGATAATTTTTATCAAATTAAATCTTGGTCAAACTTTAGCCAGCGCGTGTATTATAAAATCAGATGAAATGACATTAATTTCATAAGTTATGTTTGGTATAACTTTTCGGACAAAAAAAAAATTAAAAAAATTATTTTTGAATTTTTTCAATTTTGAAAAATACTTTTGAAAAAAACAAGTGAATAAATGTTTTTAAAAAAAAAACAGAATTGAAAAAGCAGTTTTAAAAAAATTAATAAATTAAATAAAAAAATTCAAAAAATATTATTTGGCCTCCAAAAGCTATTATATGATTAATCTATATATTAATGATTAGTGAAAATTAAATATAGCACATACTAATTTATGTGATTATGAGTTTGGTTTCAATTTTTTATCGCTCCTTATTAGATTTTCTAATCTCCCTAATTTGAATGTTATTTATGGATATTAATGAATGATATTTTGAATTTTGTAATTTTTATATTCATTTTATTATTTAATTTTTGCTTTATCCCTGTAAATTAATTTTTAATACTGAATAAAAATGTGTATAATGATCAACAAAATATCATCAATTTCATCAATTAAAATATTCAATCATTACATAATATCGAAAAATAACTTACACTCTTACCCCTAAAACTTAAATTTAATTGATTACTATTAGCCTGTAGGCTAAAAAAATAATTTTTGAATGAATTATTTAATTGATTGATTTTTTTTTTGAAACTACTTTTTTTCAATCCTGCTTTTTAGAAAAACATTTATTCACTTTTTTTTTTTTTTTCAAAAGCACTTTTAATACTGAAAAAACTTTTTTTTTTTTTAAAAAACACTTTTCTTAACAACTATATCAAACGGGACTTATAAAATTAACATCATTTCGTTTAACTTTAATGATAAAAAAAGTGATCTTATCTTGATTTCTCCCCGAATATCAAATTTAAAAACTAATTTGACCCTTTTATTGAGAAATCATTGTTCCAATGACTTTCAAAGAGCAATGATTTCTCCAAGTGTGTTCTAGTATTATATATAATCAGGTTGGATTGGGATAAGGTTATATCATTATATAATTGGAACCAATCCAAACCCGACTAAATTTAAAATTTAAAATTTAAAATTCGTCTCACCCTATTTAATAAACGGAGCAAATTAAATTGTCATTCCTAATATATATATAGATAAATATATTAGTAAATTTAAAAATTAAAACTTTGAGCATTTTTGCTATTATACTATATTCTCAATCTGAAAACTTAATTGCAATTCTATCCTAAATCACAATTGTAAGAAAACATTTTAATTAAAAACTAAATTAATTTTTAAACTTATTATATTCTATTATCGGTTTAATTTTAAATTTCAATTGAAATTAATTGAACTATTTACTTTGAAAATTTATTAATAGAGTCATTAATTTAATTATTTACTTGATAATATAATATAATAAGTTTATCAAATTTAAAAAGTCAAAGAACCCAATTAATTCCTATGAAAATTTAAAAATTAACTTGATAGTATGATATAATAAGTTTTAACGTCAAATTCTACTTTCACTTAAATTAAAATGAAAATATTATTATTATTTTCAATTTAACTTTAGAGTAAAATTGACATTAAAAAAACGAATAGGATATAACTGCAAAAATGTGCAAAGTTCAATGTAAAATTATCTATTAGTCTATAATTTAATCTCAAAAATTAACTTGATTGATAAAAGAGTTTGTTCATATTTTTATTGATCATGGTTTAATTTTTGAGGCCAAATCATAAACGGGAAATTTTTCCTCATAAATGGGAAGATTCCCACTTAATTTTATGGTCTAAAAAAACCTCAAATTTCTCATAAAATTTTAATTTTCAATGCCACTTTGAAAAAATATATTAAAAACACATGTGTATATAACAATTTGGATTTAACTATCTAATTGATTAGTTCTAACTTTTTAGTAATGATTAACTCAAACTCATTAAATCCAATTTATTCGTAGACTTAACATATACTAAATTCAAATCACATCTGCCATATCAATTCAAATTCTATCAAATTTAAACAATTTTTTCCCTTTTGTCTTCCTCTTGCTTGCGTTCCGTAAGTTTTTTTTCTTTCTCCCTACACTTAAGATTAATATAACTTTTACCCTTGTATTGAATATAAAAAAATTATTCTTCATGAAAGAAAAGTTATAAAAATTATAATTTTTTTTATCATTAATAAAAACAGTGTTTTCAAAATTAGACTGAATTGACCAATCGGACCGAAGAATCCAGAAATTGTCAAGTAATTCAGTTGGATTTGAGGTATGAAATTCAAAAGGGGCTAAAAATTGAATTAATCGGACAAATCCGATGAACCCTAATATATTTTTTATTATTATTATTTTACCTTTGTGATCGTTTAGGTCGAGGAGTATAATTTTCATTATTAATCACTTGCACTTATACTACCTTTCTTCTAGTATATTAATATTTTTATTTCATCTTTGTAAGAGGTTAAAAAAATCATATGCTTGAAGAGTTGTGTTAATCCTAAACTTGTATTTGGATTTTTATAACATTGATTTGTGTCTTTTTGCATTGTTATGTTGTGGATTTCTCTTAATTGAATTTAGGAGTTTTATTTTTTTATGGTGGATGCATTTAAAAGTATTTGTAGATTTTTTAAAAAATATTATACTATTTTAATTCTCTAAATTTTTTAAATAATTTATTTGTATTTTAAAAGAATATAAAAATATTATTCTTAGTTGAACCAAAACAATCAGACTTATTAGACCAATCAAATCGAAAATCGACCCTAAGACTGACACCGATAATTTCCGGTCCAATCTTAAAAACATTGAATAAAAATAATATAGGAAAGAAAGGAGAGATAAAATGATAAGGAAATAAAAAGATAACAAGTTTTGAATATAAAATAGTGTATTTTTTTTTTCAATTTTATTTATTGGATATAATTGAAATTAGGTTATCATTTAAATTACAAACAATTATGGGTATTTGGTACAATTATTAGTAGCTAATTGATAATTTTTTGACTCTCAACTGCTAACTTACAGGGGTGTATTGAATTAGGAGAATTAAAGATTTTTATGGACTTAAAAAGTCAGGAAATATTCAATAATGACTTTTAAAAACTCTATAAAAGTCAAGAGGTATTCAATAATAACTTTTAAAGACTTTAAAAAAGTCTATAAAAATCAGGAAGTATTCAATTGTAACTTTTATAAAGTTTATAAAAGTTAACAGGTATTCAAAAAGTCATTGATTTTTATAAATAATAGACTTTTGTATATTTTCATTGACTTTTTATGTATGTTATAAATAAAAAATCTCCACAATTCTCTTTTACTTCCCCTCAAGATTTCAGCCGACTTTTTTTTAAAGCCACATACAAAAAATAAAATAAAATATTTAACAACCTTCAAAAAAAAATTAACACACAACATATAAACCTATTGATAAAAATATGTTAACGGGTGAGTGTCTAAACACAATTAATTATTAATTAAATTAACCATTATAGATAGTTTAATATAAACATAATTTTTAAAAAGTTTAAAATGTTCTATTTTTTCTTCTTTTAAATAGAATATGTAATTTATATACATAAAAAATTATATA